>JH814869.1:78152-109636 GCA_000296255.1 Omphalotus olearius VT 653.13
ACTGACGGTTAGGGTAACTTTGCTCTTTGAAGCTGTTACATCGCTGCCATCAGGAGCTTGAGTAGCAGTAAACGAGTCGGAGGTCTGCTGAGCGGGGCTGGCACTGATAGCAGCCGTACCAGAAGAGGAAGAGCTGGAACTGGAACTGCTCAACGATAAAGAGGAAGAAGTGCTCGATGTGCTCGAGCTGCTACTGCTAGCGCTGCTAGAAGTTGCACTCGACGACTGAAGAACCACATTAGAAGATACTCAAACAATAATCATGAGATACAAAACGTACTGAGGCGGACGAACTAGCGGAGGAAGAAGAAGAGGTAGGAACCGCCGAACTGGAAGCAGAAATCGACGATGAAGTAGACGTAGCTTGAGATGCGGCACTGGTAGAAGCAGAGGTAGAGGTCGATGTAGGGGTAGCATCAGTCGAAGCGCTGACACTGATAGGGTCACTACCAAGACCTTGGAGAGGTACCAAAGGGTCTGCGGGCAAAGGAGAACGCTTCTTCACAAAACGCGTTAAGCCACCGTGATCCCGACGATGGACTGTAGCATAGCCTTTAGCTTCTGTGGCGGAAAAGAGGGTGAAGACGAAGGTGAGGTAAACAACGAGCGTGAGGATAATTTTTTTTGGATTTGAGGAAAGCATGGTCAGTTCGGATGTCGATAAGGCCTCTGCACAAACTGAAATATGGCAGGGGATGAAAAAGCGAGCACAGGAAATTTTGAAGAAGGATCCAGCCAAAAAAAAAAAAGCAAAAGGAAAAGCAGTGAATTGGCGGTTGGCAAGAGGTAGCAAAGCAAAAGGCGACAATCAGAACACAACGGAAAATACAAGTGCGTTGGCTGAACTCACGGAAAGATCAGGTGGACTGGCCGGCGAAGAAGTTTCGCAGTTCTGAAATAAGCAGCTGAGTCTTCTATATCGTTTGAGGAGAAATGAGGGTCGTGAAGGGACTGGAACTTGAAGGGAAGGGAATGAGTGCTACCAGTGTCACGCTTGGCTGTCAAGGTAACCGCAATTTTCAAATGACCAAACAGCACCATATTTTATTCTCTATTCAATACATGTATGTATTTCATTTATTAGGCTCAGGTTCAACTTCACAGTAAACTCAAATCGAAATGAGACGCAAGTACTTGCACCAACTACGTATGATAGTAAAAGCCAACGTTCAATCTCGTACAAAAACCCCAGCTGCTCCCATTCCTGTGCCAACACACATAGCCGTCACAAGAATCTGTCCTTAGCTGAGAAACCTTCGGGAAAACATCACCCGAACTGTGACTCACCTTCCCCTGCCTTCGGTGCAATTCGTTTAGACCGGTGGCCAGTTGTCGCGCGCCTGTGCAACGTATGTCATGAAAAGGTGCCCGTCAGCCAGGTATGGAAGCCATCGCTCGAAAGTACTCATCTAGAGGATGCCCTATGGCAATAGCACCCCCGTTTACATTGACCTTCCCGCTGTTGTGAAATCGTCGACGTCTGACAAAAAGTATAGCAAAAACACGCCTACATGTCTAACCCAAGGGCTTTGATAGAGTACGCGAATTGAGACGCAAACGCTTCGTTGATCTGTCGAGGCAGTCAGTCCTCACTGCGGCATTTCAAAGCGCAGTTGACCATCTCAACCTCATACAAATCGACATCATCCTTGGTAAGACCGCAACTGTTCAGGGCAGCTGGAATTGCATAGACAGGGCCTGTGGTGGACTGAGTATGTGAACCTAGACAGAAATGTTAAGACTCACCTACGCCCATTATTCTCGGAGGCACACCTGCCTATAAGAGCGATGTACTCGTTGCAATACAAGTTGTACTAACCTGCTAACGCCGTGGTCACATGCTTTGCGAGGACCCGCAAACCCAATTCTGCCGCTTTTCGTCGTGTCATGAGCATCACCGCAGCTGCACCGTCAGTGACTTGACTGCAAAAGAGAGAATATCGGAATTCCAATATTCAACGAATGAACCATTTCCTTGCCTTGCGTTGCCTCCGGTGGTCGTCGAAGTCCCCCACTGCGGAAAAGCAGCTCTGATCTTCCCCAGAGATTCCTTCGTCGTTCCGTACCGGATTCCGTCGTCCTGGGACACCACCACTCGAGAGCGCTCCCCAGTTTTAAAATTTTTCTGGAAAACAGTAAACGGTACAATCTCCTTCACGAAGTACCCAGCGTTTTGCGCGGCTTCAGCGCGTTGGAAAGAAAGTGCCGCGAACTCGTCCTGCTCTTCTCTAGACACGCCAAATTCTTGAGCAACATTTTCACTCGTCCAACCCATAGGCTTGGGACAATCCCCTGCTTCCTCGTTCCAAGAGATCAGTTCACTGAGTTCTGGACCGCCCTTGTCAGGACTGGGAAGACGTTAAATCACGAATACGAGTGTTAGAAAAAATGACAAGTACTTCTCAGACATACTTTCCACACCAACCGCCAGTCCGATCTCAATTTGGCCACTTCTGATCTGGTTGCTGAGGGTAGTTAATGCCATGAGACCCGACGAGCAGAACCGATTGATTGCCTGGACGGGTACAGTATTGGGAAAGCCTGCGGCCAGAGCAGCTGCTCGAGCCTGGTACATTACATCCGGTGCTAGGACATTGCCCACACATATATCACCCACGAGTGCAGGGTTTACATTAGATTGGGAAATTGAGTGCTAGAGCTAAATTAGCATCGAGAACGGGAATGTCGCTTTATGATCACACCTTGAATATTTCTAGCAGTAACTCGTCTGTCCTGAACTCGGTGTGTCAGGTAAGAATCGTATGCCTTGCAAAGATGAACAAACCTTGCATCCTTGAATGCCCCCTTTCTGGCCTTGCAGAGAGGCGAACGAATGGCCATAGTAATAACAACATCGTCAGGGCTCTGTCGTTCCAGAGCTGCTACACCAGTCGCAGTTCCTGTTAGATGAGAAGCTATTTGTTTGACGCGGTTCATTGGTGACAACTGACTCGATGGGGTCCAGGGTACAGAATGTATATTGATCATTGATCAAGTCTAGTACATAGGCTAATTCAAAGACCGGAAACCGAAAAAAAAAAAACCACGATTGCTTTCAACGGACTCAGTATTCTGCCCTGCAATTCAGGCTCAAGCGCAGGTCACTTACGTGGCCAGAATATCTCAATCGAGTCACTGTCAGCATGATCATGGATTCGTGACAATGACCTTGCTTCAACCATCTTCATATCATTTTCAAACGCAGTTTTGTGGCGAGATATACTATGCCTCGCACCACCGCAGAGCCCAGTGGAATTTCTTCAGATAACCGTTTTATTGGTCTGTTTGAATAATCTCAGATGTCCGTTCGAGATGGCTGATCTTCTTCTGGGTATTGAGATATCGGAGGTTGGTTACTGGTATATTCCAGCCACTGCATACTTACATTGTTGGCAGTGAATCTAACAGACCCAGTGTTTCGAGGTATACATCATGGAAAGAAGAAACACGATGGTCTGTTCAATGCTATGGTTTACAGGTGAAATGTGTACCTCTATCTGCTTGTTTCATTTCAGACGATCTGGTGGCCATGCTGGAGAGGTCTCGAGCAGCGGGTGTAAAAAGCATGATCATCACTGGTGGGAGTCTTACTGAGTCCATGCAGGCGTTGAAGATGGCCGATGAGTATGGTAGGCGCTGTTTATCTATTCCTTGCTTGATAACTTCCAAATTTTATTAGGTCTTTACGCCACAGTTGGATGTCACCCAACTCGCTCTCATGAGTTTGACACATTTACAGGCGGCCCTAAAACATATCTCGCTGCGCTTGACAAGTTGTTGGAAACCAATATCAGAGGGAAAGGTCGTGCCATTGCTGTCGGAGAATGTGGATTAGGTCTGCACAACGGACAATAGTCTCTTTCTCCGTGTTCCCGCACTGAAGCAGTTCACAGACTATGATCGGACACATTTTGCAACACCTGATGTTCAGAAGAGACATTTTCGTATGCTTTTCGCTTCTTGGTCTGTTGGTGTAATAACTTTTGTGCTCTGTTTGTAGGTGTACAACTGGCTCTTGCCAAGAAACATCACTTGCCACTATTCCTTCATTCTCGCGCTGCTCACTCCGACTTCGTAGATATCCTTTGTGAAGAAGGCTTTGGCACTGATGGAGGGGTGGCCGTAGGAGGAAGAGGTGGAGTTGTGCACAGTTTCACAGGTACAGTGACGGAAGTGACGGAACTGGTAGGAATTTGATTGTTTCTCCATGTGCAAACATATCTCACCCAATATTGTATCAATGTTAGATGGACATGGGCTTTCATATCAGGTATTTTATTTTATTTTTCTTTTCAGTATGGATATTTTACATTGGTATTTATAGTGTCAATGGTTGTTCGCTAAAGACCAAAGACAATTTGCTTGCGGCAAAGACGATCCGCCCCGAGTATCTCATGTTTGAAACAGGTCTGTACCAATCCTCACATATGCTACTTTCATTGCTAAGTGACTGTTGTATTAGATGCTCCTTGGTGTATGATGACTTCGACACACGCATCAAAGTCGCATATCGACTCTCTTCCTGTATCTTTGCGGGAATTGTATTTCCCCACCTCCATGAAACCTGAAAGGTTTATGTACGGAAAACCAGTAAAAGGTCGTAATGAGCCCTGTGCTATTGGGGGTGTGGCTTGGGTCATTCATCAGCTGAAGGATATGCCGATGGAGGAAGTGACGGATGTTGCTTGGAAGAACACAGTGCGGCTTTTCGGACTAGACGAGCTGGCGTGAATGAAGCTGCTTGCGTTTGGCAGAGTAGAATCTACAAATTCATGTTGTTTTGACCAATTCAGAAGTATGTACTATCAGATTGAGAACCCATGCCAGTGGTCATGGCCATGGCAAGTATTTGAAAGATCAAACTTGTAGGCATGGGCCGGTGTTCCCAAACAAGTACTCAATGTTCAATCTTTGTCACATTTCTCAGTAGATTGCTTGCTATTCAGCGCACTCGAGCTCACGGAGAGCTCCGTTTGCCGCTTATTGCCGAGAATACTTGAATAAGCATAATAATGTCACATCATCAAATGACATATTTCCGCTGATATTACCCGTATGATTACCTACGAATATGGACTTAGCAACACTTAACTCATTACACTTATATTTTACAACGAAAAATAATGTGTTACCCATCTCATACTGATGCATAATGTCCAATGCCACTGACAATCGTCAACTTGTATTCTTCCTACTCTCTCTCGCGGGCTTAATATGGTATTCGGTGCTTTGGTCGCTTGGCTTGTTGGGGTGCTGGTCAGCGTACGTGTTGCAATATATTAGCTAGACTTCTCCAATATAACTTCTCATAAGCACAGTCGCAAGAGATATAGGCTCAGACCTCGCTCCCCGTTAGCTGCGGCACCCTCTGCAGTTCCGGGAGTTTCCATCCTACGTCCTTTAAAGGGCTTGGACACAAATCTTTATGAAAATTTGGAGTCTACCTTTACACAGGAATACCCGAACTACGAAATCCTGCTTTCAGTAGCAGACGAAGATGATCAAGCCTTGCCTGTTGTGAGGGAATTAATGGCGAAGTACCCGAATGTAAACGCAAAGATTATGATTGGTAAGTAGTGCATCTTTCTCATGTCAGGACTTGGTCAATTATACAATGTACAGGCGAAGAAGTAGTTGGCGTGAACCCGAAAGTGAACAACCTTGTGCGTTCCTACCATGCTGCTGTAAACGATATCCTTTGGGTCCTCGACTCTAACGTTACGGCACATCCCGGAACCCTAGCGCGAGCGGTTGATGCCCTACAAGGTCATACACGCTCTGAAAAGCGCATTGCTTTGGTGCATCACGTTCCCTTTGCATTCTCTACCGAGTCCAGAGTTGGTTCGAGGATAGATGAAGCATTCCTGAACACCAATCACGCGAAAATGTATTTGGCTATCAATGCAGTCGCGATAGAATCTTGCGTGGTTGGCAAGTCAAATCTGTATCGACGCTCAGACCTTGAGCGTGTCAACGGGTCGTTAAAACCCATTAAATCAACCGAACCTAATGCCAAACAAGCAGGCGTTTGTGGATTACCAGCCTTCGGTCGCTTTCTTGCAGAGGACAACATGATTGCCAGTGCGCTTTGGCATGAACTTGGTCTCCGACATGATTTGTCCTGCGACGTAGCTCGAAATGTTGTCGGAAACATGTCATTATCTGATTATGTCTGGAGGCGAGTGCGCTGGATTCGTGTTCGAAAACATATGGTATTTGCTGCGACAATGCTGGAGCCATTCACGGAGTCCTTTGTATTATCTGCTATAGGTGGTGCAAGCCTAAATTATCTTCTAGCCATTCCAGCTTGGTTCTGTGTGTTGATCCATTTCACGCTGCTGTTGATAGTGGATTTGAACGTGTACACCTCGTTGGCCGGACATCCTCTTCCCAAAGCAATACGCTGGGAGTTTTTGGCTGGATGGATGGCTAGAGAAATGCTCGCGTTGCCAATTTTTTTATTTGCAATCTTCGGTAATGAAGTTGCTTGGAGAGGCAGGAGGTATCGAGTATTGCGTAACGGCGAGGTCGAGCAAGCAAGCAAAAAGGGTTCTTTTCTAGACTGGTTTAGGCACTATCGTCGGCCAAAGGAGTACGAACCTCTTGCCATGGAGACTTGACGACGCTGCCAATGTGTATTGACGTCAAATGTCATGCAGAAAATATACAATGTAAATTACAGGCGGCTAAGTAACGACATACATTGATTCTGAAGCTATGGTACGATTAGATACAAGATAAGATAGGTCGTAAGGCGAGAAGTGACAGTGGAACTTGACAGTGCATTTAATCGACCCACTGCAACATTCTTCGCGATTTGAAATTATACACCATCACCACATCCTCAAAAAATTCATCAGTCCAGTATTCGCAGAGTTCAATGGCCATGGGCCGAACGCGAATTTTCTCTCCGACGTCGTTGACCCAGTCAATTGACTCGCCGGATTTATTTTTCTGGCGTTCGTTAGAGAACCAGTGCTTCACCTGTGCGAACGATCTGTTGAGAATGTTCATCAGTCGAGGCAACAGAGACGAATTGACGGTCACAGTTCTGTACCTATGAATGACCACTGCGATGATGGCAATCCAGTGGTCCTTTGGATACTTGGTGATTTCATCAAACACCATTCGAAGGACTCGCAGTTGCTGATCATTCACGGGAGAGTTCTCCACGGTTTTAATTCGAAGAGCACGAGCTAAGACCTCCTTCCTGCGAGGCTCCATAGCAGCTCTAGCAGATTTTTGAGCATCGGTTGCTTTTGGTGGCTTGTGGCAAGCCTTCCGCGTCATGTACGAGACAGGAGAGCCATGGCTGCTTGCGTTGCTTTGATTCTCCAATTCCACCAAGGTGGGTGTAGGCGACATAGAGGACCGTGTAAATGTTTCACCCTCCTCAGAGTCAGAAGATTGTGAACATGGGATATACTTGCGCTCACTCAAGCGCATGGAATATCGAACGGGTCGTACATCCTGAGATTTGTGAGCAGCTCGTGAAGCAGAATTCGTCTCGGATGCAGAGGGATGCTCGACTTGTGCAGCTACACAAGCGAGAAGATACAGTGGATTTGCACCGCTGGGGCCAGACATGGGAGTAATCGAAGAGAGCGTCGACATTAGCGAAGGAACGATTAATATCAAGTGATAAAGTAACAGAGATGAAAGAGATCGTCAATGGTATATGGAACAGCGACTAGCGCTTGGGCGTAAGAGACAGTGAGGTGAAAGGAACGAGAAAGAAGGTGCACGAAAGCTGGGAGCTTATGAGCAGTAATTATTGTCTTTGTTGCGCATACCGGCTATCGCCGGTATTGTTTGCGGTACTCCCATAGAATCATATCTTTTGTTACAGAGATGGAAGAAGGCAGGACAAAAAGGGAACAACGCCAGAAAGCAGGTCTGCTGATGTAAGCAGCTAATGGCAATAGCCTCTCAAGCAAATAGTGCCACACAGAGACGGAGCACCGGCCATTTCCCGATCATGTCCAACGGAGGATGGTTGTACGTGATTGGAAGCAGCGCTAGTTGCTATAGTCATACTTTTCTGCTTCAATCTTCCATGGCTGAACAGCGGCAGAGAATCATTGACTCTGTCTTTTCCCGGCGACATGCATCGGGCTCTCTCGAAGAAACGTATGTGTCTCACGTCAAGATTTGGGAGGATGCTGGTCCCGAGGGCGGAGGAAGAAAACCAAGATACATACTTCTCTCTCGTATGTGCTTATTCCTGCCTTTGTACGATTTGCTTATGATCGCCAAGAGGGAAATAATGGGAGCGGGTACATCCATAAATCCAAGCTGAATACAAATGGCACGTTTTCTGTTGGGAAGACATGGAGGCTACCTGAACTTCGTGCGGTGCAGGTCGTTGGCGTACGTTATTCCTTCATTCAATGCTCCGATTCATGCACTTAAAGCCGTGTTTTAGCCTCTTGCTTTCAATATAACTCTTTCAAGAACATATCGGTGGCAGACAGAGGTTCAAGAAGATCAAGAAGCTTTCGTGAAGGCGCTCGTGCAACTCTTTCATACTGTCACAGGAGGCTCCGTTCCTTTAAGGCTTGAAGGACTCCCTGGCGGAGACGGTGTCAACCGTATGGCTGTGGTGCACTTAGCATCTTTTCGATAATAACAATTGTTTTTATAGCCGGGCGTCAGCGGATACAAAACGAGTATATGAATGAAGGAAGGGCGCCTTCCCCGAACGGAGTAGTATCGTCCTACTCTCCCATGAAAGCAACCAAATCAAGGCCTCAAACCCCATCGCAAAGCGAACGGCGGACTGAACAACCTCGCATTCCTTCACCTGCACCCGCGTCGAAAAACGGGTTTCACTCAAGGCCGGCTTCACCTGCAACATCTACCCGTAGCTATGGTACGTCATCTGGTCGTTCGCCTGCACCCCCTCGCGTCCGGCCATCGTCACCGTCTCAGAGCATAGGAAGGCCCACACACCGACCCTCTGATGCTGAGTCTAGCAGGACGATGAACGGTTCTTCTGGAGTTCGTTCGTTCGCAGCAGATTCCACTGTCACGGTTAATGGTAGTCTACGCCCCGGTAATGATTCCACTCGGACGTTGAATGGATCCGTAAGAGCTCTTCATCCAGATTCCCTTTCAAGGACTGGCACACAAGACAACGTCAATCCTGTCTCCATAAGTCAACATTCTCATGAAGGTTCTACACCACCTACATCAATACCGCCTTCGCGATCGAGGCCCGCTTCCCCGACTCCCTCGACACGCTCGCGAAAACAACCCACCCGAACAGCCACGACTTTCTTAGATTCCTCTCGCCGAGATCAAAATGCCCGAATATCATTTTTCGATCCAGCTAATCAAGCTACCATAGATAGATTGATAGCGGAGTCGATTGATGTCGATGGCGATGAAGAAAATGCGCAGGCCACGATGGCAAATGTAGAGGAAATGCTCGAGGGGTATGAGTGGGCCAGTGACGATATCATTGGCAGGAAGACAGTACGGGGCGCCGCCGATCTGATACAAGCAAGGTTGTTGGATGAGCTGATGGCTCTAGAAAAGGTAATTACCAGTTTTTAGCTCTCTCATGCACTCCTTTATATGAAGCTCTGGACGTGCTAGGCCAACATTCATGGTTTCCTTGAGTCGGACGACCGTGTCGGGCTAGTCTTGAAGTACATGGATGAAGCAATCACCGAACTCGACAATATCGGCAGTCTTGTGTCTTCTTATAAGATTCACTTAAATGTGAGCAACGCTCCTATTTCGACGTCTCGATCCTAATGATGATATTGTAAGGCCGTTGGTGATGACATTTCCTTCATTCAATCTCAGAACAGGGGTCTCCAAGTGCAGACTCAAAACCAGCGCGCTCTTCTGGCCGAATTAGAGAATCTTCTTGTGAGTTTTGGGCTTTTTAGATTGGTCACTACAAGTCACGAATGCAATTCCTTCTTTACAGCAAACTGTTCAAGTTGATTCGCAAGTTCTTTTGATCTTGACTCAGGAATCACTAGAGCAAGAAGCCAGTATAACAAGGCTCGAAGAAGCCGCGGCCGAACTTTACAAGGCTCTTCAGGCGGGTCGAGATACAGGTAACATAGACCTGTCTCAACATAGTCGATGGTGCTCAACCTCGTATTTTAGACATGGCAGCTACTATGGAGCGATTACAGGAGTACAGAACACATAATTCCCAATTTTGTAAACGCGTATTCGATTTCTTGTCTATCATGTTTCATGCCCGAGCCAAGCTACTGTTGGGCGATAGCTACGGCCTAACAAAAGGTGATAAACGGCGAAGACCTGCCATCATACCTCACACTCAGATGGAAGCATACCTCGGCAAATATTCCGGCCTCATGCTCTATTTGAAGGAAATGGATGAAAGTGTGTATGGCAGATTGTGTGCGGTCCGTATTATGCCCGATTTCACCTGCTTGTGTCTCACTGAACGAGCATCCTTATCAGGCTTACTTTTCTGCAGCAAGTGAGCTCCACAGTACACAGATCAAGGCGCTGTTGTCTACGTATATAAATTTCGTCAAGAAAGGAAGTGAGGACGCCTTAGATCAAAGTACGTGCAATTTCTCGTCACTGTGCAGCATCGCGGTGCCAAGTTCATTTAGATTTTTCTACAACTCCGACACCAACGAACGCTAAACCAACGGCAATTCGTCGAGCTGGAACAATTATCCGGTCCCCGTTAGAGGCTCGGAACAAAGACAAGGAGAGAGGGTCCGACGGTGATTTACCGGCAGCTGAGGTAATACGAGATCTCACCTTCCCGGACATTCTATGCGACTAGAATTTCTTTGCAGGTTCTTAGCCTTGTTCTCGATGAGCTCGCACCATTGCTCTACAAGGAGGACGAATTTCTGACAGACTTCTTGCAAATCAATGATGCTGCGTTAACGTATGCTGACTACATGGGTCTTGATAATTACTTCAGGAGACAAGCAGCTCGTGATCCTGGTCTTAGTGCGGCCACTATGAAGCTCGTCAGGGGTGCTTTGGATTTGATTTTCGGATTCCTACCTGCGGAGCTGAAGTCCTGGCTAGACGCCGCCTTGACCAAGGATAACATGTATGTTCGTAAGAATGCTTCAGAGTTCTTGCTAATGACTTTTATCAAGGCAAATTATAGGATTGATCGCCAGTCTGGAGAGGTTCCTAGCTGAAAATGACGAGCGAAGCAACAACGCATTGCTGAGCATACTGGGCAAGCAGCACACTCGTCTCAAGGGATTATTCGACCGACATGTCGTACGTTGTTCTAGTATTTTTGCCTTCTGTCCTGTTGAAAGTTTGGTTGATTGATAGAACGAACAAATTCAGCATGTTGAACAAACCAAAATTACCAGCAAGAAACGTAGAGGTGTCGTTTCCTTCGTCAAGCGGTTCCCTGTCTACATCGGGCGCGTTGAAACTCAGTTGATTGGCGCGGACAGTCTGGAAATACGAATGAGTGTTGACGCGGCGTATGAGAAAATTGTGCAAACAATGTTTGAATCGTTGAAACAAATGGCTAAGCTCGACGGAGAAGGAGAGGATAAAGGGCAACTAAACTATCATGTCATCTTGATCGGTGTGTTACCATAGCTGATTTTCTCGCCTCGCTGTTCGACGCTCAATTGTATCCACTCAGAAAATATGCATCATTTCGTAGCGGAAACTTCCCAAATGGCGATAGGTTCAGTGGCTGCATTCGTGCGCAAAGCAGAAGCGATCTATGACGAGAACCTCAATGCATATGTCAAGATTGTCCTTCGGCGACCTTTCTCGAAAATCATTGTGAGTTTCATCAAGGTATCTTGAATTTGCGTGTTGAGTAACTTTGTACTCGTGTAGGACTACTTTGAAGGTGTTGAGCGTCTCCTCAAAACCACAGCCCCAAGCGAGGTCTCCACCAACAGCAGCTATAGTCGCTCCGCACTCAAAAAGGTTGTCAAAGAATACAATGCAAAAGACGTTCGGAAATATGTTGACGCTCTGTTTAAGCGCGTTGAAAAACATTTTACGGAAGCTTCAGATCTACAAACGCCCAGTACAGAGCAAGGCGGAGGCATTGCTTCCGGGACTGTGCTGGTGGGGGTATGGAAGGCTTGTGAAGAGGAGCTCTTGAGGATTACCGAGTTGTTTGGAAAGAGGATTTCACAGTGCTACGCTGATTCGGGGGTTGCATTGGAGTTTGGACCTGGAGATGTTGAAGCAGCGTTCAGGCGGCATCGTATTGGGGCTTAAACAGTCAGATCTTCGGATTCTTTATATTCAGTCATAATTGGATACCTCGCATATACCGATCAAAGTAATTTATAACTTTTGGACAGAGTTATTTATCAGGTAGCACCTGTACTATAGTCTTGATAATCTTGTCGACGTTTGATAGACGCAGTTCACCAGGATTTATTAATATTAGTGTCTGTGAAAACGTAAAGGCCAGTTATGTAGGTACAGGCTGTGCAATTCCAACTGTAATACGTGTCTTATTGGATTACAGCAATGAACCCATTCCGCTGTCCCCAACTTACTATGTACGCATGCACAGAATGAGGGAATACATTCACTCTGCCTCAACCTGCGGAGTCCTAGCTTGCACGGACGCAACTGAGACAGAAGTACTAGAGGCAGTAGGAGTCAAAGCCGGTGTAGTCGCAGAAGATGGGCCAGATACTGTTTGACCAGCAGGCTTCAGAGAATTCATCAGAGACGGCACATATGTCCTGAACAAAACCATCGCAGCATCTAAGGATATGCCCGGTCCGCCGGATTGCTGCTGCGGACCAGATTGGCTAGGTGGTTGTCCACTAGCGGGAGTCTTGTTCAGAACACTCCACAAGAGTTCCCAGAGAGCATATAGACGGGTTTGCGCGAATTGAAGAAAATTTGCTTGAATAGAAACGATTCCAGAAACGATTTCCTTTTCGTTGTTGGCGAAGAACGGTTGAAGGTAAGACTGATAGATAAAAGTTGAGCCCTAGCGTGAAGGATGGGCATGTGAGACAAGCGCATGAAGGTAATTTGGAGAAATATAGATACCTGAACCTGAGGTAAAGACAAGAACAACAAGAACACAGTTTTGACTTCCCAATAGAAGGGCAGCCTTGATGCAATCTCAATGAATGCCCGAAAGAACAGATTGAACGCAGTTCCACGCACCAGCTAACAAACCACTCCGCAAGATACTCAAAACCAACAAATGCACCCACTACGGACCAGTACATACACCATTTCTCAACATCCGCTTCCACAATAGGACGTTGCGAGAGGGTTTTGTAGGTCGCGAAGCACGGCAGGAAATAGGCAAACCAGGCGCTGTATATGATCAACTTATTGAAAGCCACACATAATTAAAGTATTTACCAGAGCGCGGAAAAGAATATGGAGAACATTTAACACGGACGAAAGTAAAGTGACAACTGGCAGACCCGCGTCTGAACACGATCGAATCCGGTAGCCTTACGTAAGTATTCGATCGAGATTTGCCGACCCAGCTCTCTCCGGCAAACGCTGGAATCTCCGTGAAGAGTTTAGGTTACCTTCATCGTCGATGTCCAACGCTCAACGTTCAACGTTCAGTACTTACTTATATTCAGTTGCTAAGATCAGTATTCAAAAGCCTTATTCTCTTCACTTTCTTGTGGCCTACTTTTTCTGTATGTAGTTCAATCGACAGGCTGACTTTCGTGCACGGGGTTGACAAGGAGGACATTTAATGTCCAGAGGTATTGCAATTAAAGCGGTGAAGAACGAGAACTTGTGAGATTCGTGTTATTCCTGGCAGCACATGAGTCTGATCAACGAAGGAAAGAGTATAATAATGGAAAAGCGTAATAAAGCCGCTTGTCAGTGTTTGTGGCATATCTTCTTGATTTGCCCAGTTTGTTTCTTGCTTCCCTCTGTCATCTCTCTCATCCTCCGCGCGCCCTTCGCCCTTTTCTTCCCGTCGTATTCTAGTGATGAATCAGGCTCAGGGAGGGCCAGTGGTACAGAAACAAGAGGATATGGGCGATGACAGGAATGACAAGCGGGACACGAAACCGGTGGTGAAGACTTTGAACAGAGTTCCACGTATGTTCGGCTTCTTCTTTCAGAAAAATTTCCGTTGAGTTTTTATTTCGCAGGTGCCTGTGTGAGTTATCAGGATCGAGTTTCTACAATCATTTGGCTGACCCTTGAGCTGAAAACAGAATGCGTGCAGGAAACAGAAGATGAGATGTGAGGGGGCTGACAGCCCTCCCTGCAGACGGTGCCGTAATGCCGGCTTGGAATGTCTATTTGAAAAACCGTCCAGGGAAGCGACGTTGACTGGGGAAGCTGGATTAGAGTGAGTCCAGCGTCCGTTCCGGCCAGATCGTCCTTGATGGTCCGGCTCTGACACCATCTCGTTCCTGTAGGCGAATTCGTAATCTCGAAAACCATGTCGTAGAGATACGGCACTCTCAAACATCCATTTTGAACTCTCTCGCAGAGATACAGGCTCACCTGCGTGGAGGGCCTTACCAGAACCGATCACCGTCCGCGTACCCCCCGTCATTTCATCATCAGTCACCGAGCCTCCATTCACCATCGATATCCACCCCTCCCACAGCTCACCCTCATGCTGCTGATATGCAGTCATCGCCCTCTGGTCCTCATGCTTTTGTACATCCCGTGAACCAACCACCGGCCTCGCGCACATCGCGCCCACCAACAACTACGTACCCATCTCAAGGCGCACAGGTGTCTCCTGTTGGTGAATATAGTCAGGGAGCACCTCAACCTGGATATCCTCAAGGATATCCCGCAAATGGTAGTTATCAACAGCAGCAGCAAACACAGCCGCCGCAGCAACAGCCGCAAGCGGCCCATGTTTTACCACCGTTCTCCGCCTTACAGAGTATGGGCCAGTTGCACCCCCAATCGTCAGTTCGATTCCAAGCAGCAGATAGCAGTCAGCAACCCAGAACTGCAAGGCAGCCGGGTTCTTCTAATAAGAGACAAGCACCTCCTTTGTCCAATGTCACTAGTACTAACTCATCTGATGTTGACGACGACGAAAACGGCGAATTACCAGCTTCGGGTCTTGTTGCTCCTTGGGAGGTACTGAGAGGACTTGCAGACGTCGCTTCCGAACGCGCTGCCAAGGCGAGTGTCACACCTCGAGATTCTGCACTCGGGTATAGCTTACCTCTAATACGAGTGACACTTTAGGAGAATGGTGACAGTAGTGAACCGCACAGTCGTGCTCGCACTCCTACACCGGAGAGACACTCGCGGCCTGCTAAGAGAAGAAAAACGCGTCACAAGGTGCCTCGCATTCTAACTTTTCCCGACGGTGCGTATTGTTCTGCATTGCTCTTGCTTCGGCTAAGATCAGTCTCGTTCCACGTAGTTGTTACGAAGAACATCATTACCGAGGCCGAAGCTAGAGAGCTTTTCAGAATGTGCGTACACCTTGTGACTGTGTGGATCTGCCATTGTTCACAATGTATCTGCCACCCGCAGTTTTTATCACGGATGCTCGACTTTCTTGTACGCATAGCTATATCGCGCTTTGTAAACACGCCACTGATGATGCATTCAGGCCCGTGTTTGATTCAAATGTTGATACCTATGATACGCTGCACGAGCGTTCTCCTTTTGCTGTGAACTGTATCTGTATGGTCGCAGCGCGCGTACGTGACAGAGGAGGTAGATAACCCTCATGAAATTCGGCTCGCAGTTTTGTTGACTGTTATTCAGGAAAGCCGAGCGAAGTTCATAAAAGATGTCTCGATGAGGTACAGGCAATTTCATGCGCAACACTGTTCGCGCCTGTTACTCGCGTTGAAGCGGTACAGGCAATGAGTAAGTCTGATCTTTCTCGCTAATAAGATGTTAGTCTGAATGGCTTGATGGTTGAACAGTTTTAGTTTCTGGATGGTCCGACAATGGTTGGCTCAGCGGAGGTCATGCTGTGAGGATGGGAATGGAGCTGTGTAGGCAAATCTGTTTCGGTGGTGCATAAGATAACTTATTTCTATGCAGCTCTACACAAGGCCTGGCCCAGATTGCTACGCCGCATGAACGCAAACAAAGCAGATGTCAATGAAGATCGTGAGTTGGTGATCGCGGCACGGACTTGGTTCTGTCTCTACCTATTCGAACATCAGTAAGTGTCCGTGTTACAATTTATCACAAGGTACATCATCTGACTTGGCTTGTTTGCCACGTCTGTGCTGTCTGTTCTCAGACTATCATACGGTACAGGACGACCCGCGGTGTTGAAGGAAGATGAGAGTATTAGCCATTGTCGTTTGTTGCTTCAACACCCGCTTGCCATCGAAGATGACATGCGATTAGTATCAACGGTGGAGTTGATTACTTTGCGCGAGAGGGTTCACAATTCTCTGTCATCATTCGACGAGCCTGTGAAAGATTCGGACTTTGAGGAACTGAAGAGAGCGGACCAGTCGTTCCGCACCTGGTATGCGACCTGGGATCAGGCCTTCTCACAGAAGTATGAGGACGCTGGTGAGTGTTTTTGGCTCTCATGAAGCATCGCTAATCTTCCTGTAAGCTTTCTACCGGCAGAGTCTGCAGATACAGCATCTTCATGCTGAGTTGTTTCACAATGCTACTGCGCTTAGAGGCATCAATGGACCGGAGGACGTGGACCAGATGCCTGCAATTCAGAGAGATCTGGCTGTGCGGTCTATTCGAATTGCTAGACAAGGCTTGGACATCACTGTGAAATCGCCGGCGTACAGAGAGGGCATGAAATATGGTAGGAATTCTGCTTCCAAAATGGAAAGAACCGTGACTAAGTGGGCCATGGCAGCTGTTCACTATACTCATGCTACTGCGACATTTGCCGCTTCTTTTCTATTGCGTTTAGCTCGGTTGTTGTAGGTCGTTGTCCTTGAGGGGTTTATCCTTATCTGACAAGCTTGATCCTTGCAGCCCCAATGAATGCAACATGTACGAGATTAAGGATCAAATTGAAGAGCTATCGAACCTGATGGCAGAGAGTAGGTGTTCGTACTGCTACAAGTGACAATTTTTAAGACGAATTATGCAGTCCCGGGAAAACGATATGCCCTCACCCTTCAGGTGATGCTGAAGAGGTTCAAGAAGCGCAAATCTACATCGAGTTCACGCTCTCCAAAGACGACTCGTGATCATCATCGACCACAAAGCATGGCAGTGGACCCTTCTGGGAGCATGCCAGGTGGCGCCATACCCTATTCGCCGGTGTATGATGCACATTTTGCAGGTCAACAAGACACAAGTCAAGAAGTCAATCAAGGTCAAGTACCCCCGCAACACTACGCCCACCCGGTTGATGCAGAACACATATGGCGTGGATTTGAGATGACTGCTAATGAGCAGCTCCCCGTCTGGATTTCTGACCAGACTCTTGGTGGAAGTTCGTTTTCCCAGAATGGCATGGACGCATTTCTACTCCCCACAGATTATCTACCTCCAGCACCGCAAATCTGGTGATTGTGTACATGTGCTCTGTGTTGTCGTAGCGTGTATAGTTTGTTTATATGTGTTGTCTACTGCTTGCTGTTTGTATCTGTCTACGAGAGTCAGCTTTGGCCTACTGTATACCACTCTCCTCACTTTCTCTCCCAACTGTCTGTCTTCTGTAATGCATATACTCGGTCCAGACCGCTACAACACTCTTCGTCACTCTCAACAAGATTATACCCAAGATCCTAGTGCAGAAGCTACCGGCAACAGGAGTTACTCGCCTCACGCGTCTGCTCACCCCTCTGCTGTTACCCTCGCTGAGAACACAGAATATCTTGAGAGCTATTCTTCAAATCCAAGGCCTTCAATGTCTTTCAACAGACCTCCCGTGTTCCGTAGAGCCGACAGTGACGTCGAAGCGGCGCCACAGCCAGCAAAGTCACAATCTCGTTCAACGTTCTCCAAGATTTTTTCGCCCAATTCATTCTTTCCAGGAAGTGATGGGTCGACCATTGGTAGAGGATCCACGGCAACACTTGTCCAAGAAGAGCCAGATCAAGACAAATACACTTCCTTCAAGAATCATAACCGTCGCAAGCGCTTGTCTATAAGCTCGGCAGTAACGTCTGTACCTGTTCTTTCTGTACTTCAGCGCACTAGGCGGCATTCAGCAATAACACGCAACGGCACAGGTACCGAATTTGAACCCGAAATTCAAACGGGTCAACCGAGACTAATTGTAGCCTACAGACATCAAGACGAGGCAGAAATTTTTGTTGAAACTCGCGAAAGCTCTTCTATCATTCGGTGCGCCCTCCCATAGGATTCAGTCCCAACTATCTGCGGCCTCCGACATATTGGAAGCCGAAGCAGGCAAGTTTAAATTCGATGCCAGTGGTCGGCCCTGGCTCCTCGCTAATAAGTACCATCTCATTCAGAATTCATTCATCTTCCTAATATCATCATTGCCTCCGTCCGGAGTGGCGAAGACTCTTCTACTGCAAGGACTTATTTTGTACGCGCGACTGGTCGCGTTGCATTGACCTCATTACACGATGTGCACTTGATCTATCGCGATGTCTTGCATGACAGGATGGGTGCAGACGCAGGCACTCAGGCTCTGCGGAAACTCCTCCGGGAGCACCCGATCTACTCTCTTCACTTTCGTTGTGTTCTGGCATTTTTCTCGGCTTCTATCATATGCGCTGTTTCTTTTGGCGGTTCCTTCCTGGACATGTGGATCAGCGGTGCTTGCGCCTGTGCCCTGCAGTATTTAGGCTTGAATGCAGCACATAAAAGTGCGATGTATGCAAATGTTTACGAGTGAGTCTGTGGAGAACCAATTAGTATTGTTTACAATGTTTACATGTTCACTTTATCATTGCAGAATCTCAGTTTCTATCGTCGTAGCGTTCGTCGCCCGTGCGTTGAGCAACATACCAGGAAATTGGTTCTGTTATAGCGCCATATCCTCCGCCGGGGTGGTGCTTATTCTTCCAGGATTCACCGTTTGTAAGCAGTGTACGTTCCTACATCGCGGAAGTAGCTGAGTCAGGTCTACTTGTTCACAGTAGTCAGCGCATTAGAGCTCATGTCCAGGAACCTGTTCTGTGGTTCTGTCAGGATAGTCTATGCAGTGATTTATACTTTGTTTTTGGTAGGGAAAACAGCGAGTCCAAGTAACATTTCTAACTGATGAGTGTTAGGGGTTTGGCTTGACCATCGGTTCGGATTTTTATCTCGTGGTCGACCGTCGCGCGCGGAAAGCCTACTACTCAAGCAATATCCCAACAAATGTGACCTATACACATGGGCGATTTGTCATGGCAAATGGATCTACACCATTCATTCCCATTAGCGGAGTGATCAGTGCAGGGAACAGTTTGAATTATGAGCAACAGCACGTCATCAAAGGTACAGTTTCCATTTTCCCTTTACCTTCATCTTATTTTTGTCGATCAGGGTGCTTTCGGGAATCATCATGGCATTGGATAAAGCAACCGTTCCCGTGGTGGACCTTGTTGTTCTTGGTCCCACTGTACTCCACCCTTTCCTCTCTGTCGAACCTCCAGAGGTTCAGAAGCGTTCAACTACCCATCATGGTACTATTTTCTTGCTGTTCTTATGCTGCGAACAAAGGAGCAAGCTTTATTCTACCCGGGCGTAGCGATATCGTGTCCGCTGCCGGTGCCTTTGTTATAGGAATGCTCGGAAACATTTACTCGCGTGTCGTCGGTGGCACCGCTTTTACTTCTATGGTTACAGGTGTTCTGTTCTTGGTCCCGGTAAAGCAAGATTGCATTATATCCTACAATTCAGTTCTCACCATGTGTATAGTCTGGGATTGCACAGGGAGGCGGAGTGACACAGACTTATCATTCAGTTGCCGAGCAATACTCATCAGGTTTTTCATTGGGTCTTCGCATGATATCTGTAGCAGCAGGGGTTACTATTGGACTTTTTGTGAGCCAAGTGCTTGGTGAGTGCTCAACTGTCAACATGGGACAGATGGTTTTACATGCCTGCTTGCAGTCTACTTGTTCGGTTCTCGCAAGAATGCTGCGCATTTTGCATTTTGATTCGGTATAGCTTCGTGCGTTAGAACAATTAAAATAATATAAGTGACTAAAATACAACAAGTCGTGAATACGAATACCCCACAGGATAGCTGTATGTAAGTAGAACAGTATATATAATAATGAACAATACGTGAAATAAATCTAGCAACTCTACTTACAATACAGTCTCAACATTCTGTAACTCTTCGTTTCATTATTGCTTGAAGAGCTCTTGAAGTTCCTCTACGCGGCGTTGCATCATTTCAGCTTTGGTGAAGTTTTGGCCACCTAACGTCATATTGGCCAATTCCGTCTTCTTCTTCTGGACCTCCAATAGCCGTGATTCGATGGAGCCGTCGATGATGAGCTTCACGGTAGTAACAGGTTTTGTCTGCCCCAGACGGTGCTGAAGAACAAGAACATCAGGATCGCCCGGGGGCGTTTTTGAAACGAAAATGACTGAGTGCTCACGATACGGTCTACCGCCTGGTTCTCCACCGCAGGATTCCTAAAATTCAAATTGAGTAGAGTGGTAAACGCACGCGCTATGAACTTACCAATAAGGATCCATCAGATACACTCGCTGGGCAGCTGTGAGATTGAGGCCAACGCCACCGGCTTTTAAGCTGACTAGCAGTACTTCAACGCTTGGATCATGCTTTAAAGCATCCATTGCACGTGTTCTGTCATCTCGTTTCATGGTTCCATCTAGGCGATCATAGCGAATGCCAGCCGCTTCCAATGCATCTTCAACCCTAAGTGAGAACACCTCAACAGAGATAGATCTACAGAAGATAAGGATACTCACTTATCTAGCATCGTTGTCCATTGTGAGCTATAGAGAAGTTCAGCGTTACTCTTGACAATGACAATAGACGTTCATTCGCTCACAAAACTACTGTTTTGACAATCCCGTCATCGAGCTGATTCCCTTGATCGTCGACCATTTGGATTTCGATTGAATTGGGGTCATAATTGACAGAATAAGGATTGGCTCGCGAGAACTGTATGAGGTCGCCGAGCAATGCTTTAACCTTTGTCGAAGGATTGAAGACCTGACCCTTAGGTCTTTTCTCTCGTTTCAGTAATTTCTTCTTGGCGGTTGCACCACACTCCGGAGCGGTTTCCTGTTTGATCTCGAGCGCGTCCGTGTGTTGCAAAGCAGTCTGACATATTGGACATGCTCTGGGTGCGTCTGCCAATGATCCGTCGGGCCAATTCGGACAGACACAATTTCTATAACAACCCAGGCAGAACAAATGCTGGCATCGGGTAAGTATGGCCTTGGGAAGAGACGGGCTGTTAGCTCGTGTAGGGACACGAGAAGACGCGTTCTTTGACTTCTTCGGCCGTTTAAGCACAGCAGGGGCATCGTCCAAACCGTCTGCCTGGGAGTCAGATCCAGCACAAAGCTCGGCCGAGCACCCGACACATTGAGTAGTACCCGATTCCTTTAAGAGACTGAAGATCGTCGTTGCCCGAGCAGGATTCAAACCCTCCTTCTCGATAGCAGCAACGGCCTCTTCATATGACATGGAAAGTCCTTGCGATTGATCCTCTGTTGTGAAGCCTTTGTTTTCGACTAGCTCGAAATGATCACAGATTTGACGAAGGCGAAGGATTTTCTGCAAGATTCCGACGTAGTTCTTCATCACTTCGTTCTTGTCCGACATTTCAGTAAACTCGGCTTTGGATTCATTAAAGAATTGGTCATAGATGCCTTGTTCCTGAGCATCGAACCTGAGCAGCCGGAGCTCGTCGCGGCGAGGAGGAAGAGAAAGGATCTTTTTACCATCCAGAGTCTTCGTCTCCTTCGTGCGGCGAAGAGTTATGCACTTCATTATGGTCTGAAGACGAACAACACCTAAAGTCTGTCCAAACTTCACTGGAGACCCAATGAACTCGGTCCAGACGTTCTTGTCGTCCAAAGGTTTTACCCTCAAAAATTTGATGAGAGCGAAAACGTCGTCGAGCTTGTTCTGGACAGGAGTACCTGTCAAGCACAGTCGTCGATCTGCCACGAGATCGCAGGATGCTCGACTTCCAACTGTACCAGTCTCCTTGATGCAACTGCAAATGATAAGCAATTGAATGATACTGGCGAAGGAATTAGCGGTCTTACTGGGCTTCATCAAGCACCACTCTAAACCAGTGGATGCTCTGCAGTGCACTCGTAGCCTCACTTGCACAGATTCCAGCTGTCTTTTTCCTCTTCGTCCCTGCTTTCTTCGCTTTCGGCAGTCTGAGAACCTGATTACCGTATTCATCAAGATCGACCCCACCGGCCGTCTCACCATCGCTATCCTCTTCCTCTTCAGCTTCCGCATTGGCAATGCTCCGATTCTGTTTAGAGTATTCAGAAGCAAGTGTTGCATACGTCGTGATGACAGCATCGAAATCCGCCAGAAATGTTGGCTCTGGTCGGCGCGCATTCCCGTGATAAATGTATACCCGAAGAGGGGGGCCTTGGCGAACACGACTACTTTGCGCATTCGCTTTGGCATCGCCAATGAAGGAAAGTTGGCCGGTAGAAGAAGCTGAGGAGGGTGCGGCGCTAACGCCTCCGGCGCCACCAACGACGAATACTTCACCTTTCCAATGCTCCCGAAACTGATCTTCCCAATTGGAGACAGTGGAAAGGGGGCATATTATGAGGGTAGCTCTGCTCTTAGCCTTGATACGGGATGCCCGTGTCATATCGGCATCAACCTTCTCCTGTAGTTTCAGTGCCTTGGCTCTTGCTTTGGCAGAAGTAGATGCCATATCTGGCATCCCCCAGACGCTGCCTGCGAATTGGGAGGCGTCTGGTGCATCCGACATTTGCTTCGGGGTGATATTTGGCATCTCAACGGGAGTGGAAGTGAAGGCTTTCGCTGACGGTAGAGTGGCAGCGATGAGAGACACACATGTAATAGTTTTGCCAAGGCCCATCTAGAACGATACTGGTCAGTTTCAGAATCGATGGTGACTAGTCGACGCACATCGTCAGCTAAAATAGCACCCCTTGTCTCCTGAGGTTTCTCGTCTGCTTCCTTCTGGGTAACAAGGTGAACCCAGTAGTCTCTATTACCTACAAGTCTCTTTTGGCGCTGCCAAAGGGAAGAGTAAGTGCCGTCAGAACCGGGTTTTTCTCGCTCTCGTTCCAGTAAGAATGTGAGGGCCTTTTTTTGATGAGGGTAAAGAGTAGTAGCAATTTCGGAACCTGCTCGCCAGATATGAGTTATACGCGAGACGAGAAGAGAAGCAATGGCGTACCTGGTTCAGTTTCGGCGAGTTCATCACCGTCCTTCATGCTCCGGAACAGCTCGTCGACCTGACTTCTTTGTACGTCTACGCTCTTGCTAGAGACTTGCTGACTGCTCCATCGGGAACCATGACCTATCTGGTATCCGGTCGTTCTATTGTGAGCATGAAGAATCTGGCTATGGCCGCCAGGGGGAGGATTGTGGGGATTGAGATAGTAGAAAGCTCCAAAGCGGGTTAAATCATAAGGCGGAACTGGGTGGTCTAATAGCAGGCCGCGTTGGAACAAAAAGTTGCCAACAGCTGGTATATTTCCTTTGGGTGTGTATACCAATAATCGCAGAGACAGAATTGGATGCTGGACATGTTCAGTTTTATAATATACGAAACACAAAGAACCCCACATACATTCGGAGGTTCTTTCTTGATGTGGGCATCCAACCTGATTAAACCTCTTCCGAGCATGCCACCCATAATACTCGCGACCTTCTGCTCGACAACAGAAAAGGAATCGCAAACACCGTTTACAGTCGTTGGGCCAGGAAGTCGGATATGAATGGTTTCCGAGTTTTCATGAGGATTGCGCTCGTACGTCAGTTTTACTGGAACCCATTCAGGTTCGTTCAAAGCGGGATCTCGTATAATGTACGACACGGGATAGAGCACGAGAGCAGTGACCGTGAGCTGCCCTAAACATACAGGTGTTCTCTGATCAAGGTCTGGAGGCAAGGTGTCTCCGTTCTGAAAATAATACTGCTGCGGCTGAGGCGGAGGTGAAGGTGATCCGGTCAGATCTATGACACTATGGCTGCTCGAACGCGAAGAGGCGGAATATGAAGAGGCGGAAGAAGGGGTATGCGAAGCGGTAATTGGGGTGCGCATTTGTTGGTTCGGGAAAAAGGCGGATGAAGTAGAGGGACCAACAAATGGAGACCGATACGGCTCAGGGTGCACAGTCGAGTGATCATTGGACAGACTCGTGAAGATACTCGGCTTCAAATCGTAAGAAGATGGGACAGCCATTGTTGATCTGTCGCTAAAAGAAGAAAATGAAGACATAGGCGGAGCGGAGGACTTGGATGGCGAGCGCGACGCGAAAAGGGCTGGAGTGGAAGATGTATCTCGACGAAGAGGCTCATCTATGCGGATGCGCTTAGCCTGCCTGGAAGAATCTTGAGCCTGATCAACGTCGTCGTCGTCGCCAGTGAGATCAATAGGATTAGCATGGTTATGAACAGACAATGATAAATTAGAGAGGGAAGAGCTAGGTGGAGGTGGAGGCTGTTGCAAAGGTATTGAGCTCGTCGTCGCCAACATTGAAGGCGGCAAGCGTCAAAAACAGGCGATACTAAACGCTGGGCGGGGAGCGACCGAGTCGCGAAAGGGAGCTGACTTGGACTGTGTCATAAGCACGTGATCTGAGCGTCCCTCGCTGTCTGAGTAAGCGCATCAGGCATAGGCCGCATAACCCGGTAGTCGGCCTTGCTTACTTTGTTTGCAGGCTGCAATACTACTACACATTACAACGACATACAACTTACAGAACCATCTGTAATTATCTGTAATGCTAACCACTCCGCTCGGAAATCATACTTATCAATAATAACCGCACCGTTTACCGCATATCTATGACCAGCCCATCGCATAATATGCTTGTCGAGCCGCCTCCTCCTTCGCGACCTGCTTAGTCCCACCAGTCCCCACACCCTTCGAGATGCCGTTCACTGTCAAGAGTAAATCACTAATCAGAATCACATCATCACCGAGTCGGTGACCGAGGTATCTCTCTACTCACCGACACACTGTGCTGTCCATCTCCCCGCATGTGACGGTCCAGAAAATTGTGTGGGATAATCGACCGTCACCCGCCGTTGCGAAGCTGTCTGATTGAACAGCGGCAGAAACGCAAGATTCGGCTGTGCGGGCGCGAGAGGATTTGCGAAACTCTGTTGTTGGTGTTGGAAATTCGGGTATTGGTTCGAGTACGTGGGAGTCGTTGGCATCATCGAAGGGGAAGGGGACAGGTGAGGCTGAGCACCGAAGAATGTCGACGAGCTCGACGAGCTCAATGTAGACACTGGAGACTCCGACTTCATTCTCTTCTGTGCAGTCGAGTGTATTGACCCATACTGAGGGTAAGGCGGAGGTCCAGAGGGCTCCGAGGGTATCGCAATGCCTTGTCCACTGCCGTCAGCGTCAACGCTGTTGTCGCCGTCATCGTTCACCAAGCGGTCTATCCATTTCTGCACCGGATCTAGCCCGCCCTCTGCATATACGCCGCCAATATAAGCATGAAACAGACTCTTGGTTTCCTGTGATAGCCAGAGTTAAATGTACAGAGCACCTTTGCCACAGTATCCTTCATTTACCTCAGGCGTTTTCAACGAGGATATTAGTTCAGGTAGACACTTCACCCTGTCTCTTAATCGATACATCGAAACCCATCCATCATAGCTCTCATCCGAGAGTATGTTCTTTCTATGCTCCTACACAACTCGCCAGCCTGTAAATATCCCCCAAATTCATCCAAAACAAGAGCTCAAAGAAACTCAACGCACCGATATCTGCATGCTAGTCAACACCGGACGTTGGTTGAATAACGCGACCGTGACAGCGGCATCGAGAACCCTCTCTCCCAACTCAGACAGTCGCCCGTTGTCGAATTCGTCCGGAACAGATTCGTTTGACCTGCTTAGTGACTTGTGCGTCAGAACTTCGATAAGGATTTCTCCCTTGATTTTGGGCAAGGTCGGAATATTAGTTGTCACTTGCGACCGCCTTCGCTTCAGGGCTCCACTTGTGGTTGCATTCACTGCGACATTCGACTCCATACAGATGAAGGGATTGGTAGAACGAGTTAGCAGTCAGAGGTGTTGCTTATGTATGCGTGTTTGCAGACATCTGGCCCAGCACGGCACAGCATACATCTTGCTGTTGGTGATTTCTATTTTCTATGATACATCGAATCACGTCTGTGTGTATAGTAACAAGGAGCAATAATGTCGTCCGAAAATACAAGAAATAATGATATGTGGCACGCTGTTGGACACTAGATCTGTAGCGCGCGGGTCCAGCGCGTTCGCCACTGGTAAAAACGACCCCAGATGCTTATTTAAATTTCTAGCTCAATTTCTTCTTACCCACCCTAACAATTCTTCTATTGAGTAGGAAGTGCGCCAACTTCGTTCTTTTTTCGATGAGAAAGGATTCTGCGGAGTGTCTCCACATGCGGACTCATGTCCGGACCCATGTCAGTCAGCCTTGCAATCGCCTTCGTAATACTAAGACAAACTTCGTAAGATGAGGTACAAAGACATAAAATGACTCACCCCTCTGAGCTACCTCTGGCAACTGGACAATCTTTGAGCGTATGGAGCGCTCGTTCACAAACAGCGCAACTTTCTGCAAATTTTTTGGAGGAAGACCGGCCCGAAGGAGAAGACGGCCGCTTGGATTCTACACTAGCTCCAACAGAGACGCCGCTCGGTCTGACTGGCCCCATAGCATTTAGCTGATTTGAAGGAACATTGCTCGTTGGTCTGCTAGGCCCCGCAACATGCGTCCTAGAAGTACGCGAGTCCGTCCAAATATGCGTGGAAGATTTTCCAACAGACGAAGCAACGGAAGTCCTTGAGGCCAAAGAGTTTTGAACTGGGGGTATAGACGGAATACTGCTTCCTTTATAGCTAGAGCCACTAGCAGTCCTAGGTTGAGGCCAAGGAATTGCTTGATCATGAGTGGTCCAACCAGGCATGCGTGTTGAGGGCACAGGACCTTGTGTTGTCTGTGGAGTCGCCGTCAAGGCATATTTATGGATGCCAGTGTAAAAGACGGGCTTAGGCCCCGATGACTCCGCAATCCCTGTGCGATGAGATATTGTCGCTGTCGAAGGCATCCCGCTAGGAGACGGAGCCGTTTCGGTGTACAAACCAGGCCGGGTAGACTGAGAAGAGGCCACAACCTTCTTGGCACCCTTGCTAGAGATTGGGACAAGACGTCGAGGTCTCACTGGATAGAGAGGCTGACCAATAATCAAATTCTGATGACCACGTCGACGGAGAACCTCGTCAATTGCATTGATCGCCGCACACTACCAAACAAGTTTAGCTGAAAAATGTAGGGTGTAGAGGACTAACTTACTCTTTGTTCATAAGGCTCATCTTCTGCATGCACGAGTAGCATTTCCCGATATTCAACCAGATTTTCAGATGATTCAGTCATGGAACAGTCCCCTTCCTTCGTGCCGTGTATTTGACCACATAATCCACAGGCCTCCGGTATTGCACTTCGCATGGTGCTGGGGTCATCTACTATTGATGCTTTAGATTTTCCTTTCTTATCTGAGGTATGATATAAGAATTGAAGGTCGTTGTCGCCTTCCTCAAGCTGTGCATCAGAGGATATACTTCCTTCGCCATCAGATATACCACTTCCAGTATAAGCGGAGCCGTCGGCGGATACTTTCGAGCGCGATCTTCCTTGTTTCTGTGGTGAGTCTTCAACGACATACTGGAAATTAAAAAATCAGTTCACAATTCGCATTACGAGAAAACTGCTGCTCACTCTAGTCATAGCGGCTCTACGGCGCGCGCCTCTTCCTGAAAGCGCTGCTTCCCTGGACTGCAACTTCGTGCGCTCCTCGTTGATTTTCTGGAGTGTGAGCGCCCATGAATCGACTTGGTCATCGTTACCAACTTCATCAAGCTCGTCCTTGCCGGCTGTCCAAATCTTGGCAAAGGACAGCGCCCCCGCACCTTCCTGAGACGCTTCTTCTTGATCGCCTTCCTTCTCGGTCTTTGCTATGAGTTCGTCAATGTCGGTCTCGGAATCTTCGGTGAAATCAGTTGAGACAAGGGCGAACAGAAGGCCACGTACAGACGATATCCTTTACTGAGGACGATTCTTCGGTTTCAAACAATGTTTGAGCGCCATAAGTCAGGATAGATTGAACATTTTCTCCGGCAGAATCATCATCGTCCATCTTCTGCACTATGAGATGATCCAGCACGAGCTTTTTTTTACCGATCTGCATGATGCGTTCTAACATTGACCAAAATCAATGCCTGCATTTGACAAAAGTATTGGTCTTATCACCTTCAGCTGAATTTTTCACCATTAACTTGAAGACTAGGCAGGTTTTCTTTTGCCCAAAGCGATGAGCACGCGCTATAGCCTGAAAAATTGTATATGTGCATGAAAAATCCGACTATTGTTCACAAACAAACCTGAAGGTCCTGCAAATGAAGTAATTTAGTAAGGCCCGCTTGAAACAAATCGTCGAAATACCTGATGAGGGTTGAAATCGGGATCAAATATGATAACAGTATCTGCAGTCTGAAAAACTCATTAGTATCTACAGACATAATGGACAAAGCTCAACCGTACGAATAAGTTGATGCCTACGCCCTGTCCAGGACTGAATCAGCAATTGAGTAAAACGGGTAATTGAAGCATCCTACCCCAGCTCGAGTAGTAAGGAGATAGACAAACACATCAGAGTTAGGACGGTTGAATTCGTCCATGCCTTTCTGTCGATCAGTGCCTTTGGTGTTCCCGTCCTGCAGATGAGGGTGAGCTCCTATGGGCTGGAATTAATTCATCGACAAATTACCAAACGGAGGTATTTATGGCCTTCGCCAACAAGAAAATCTTCTATTACATTCAATGCAAGCGAAAACTAGAAGTTTTGAGCTGAAAAGTAGGTGAGCAAATCTTTCCCGTCGCATACCTGGCTAAAGATCAGAACTCGATGTCCACGAGCCTTCAGCTTGGGAAGTAGATCTCTGAGTAATCGCAATTTTGCACTCGCATCGATGAGTTTCTCGTGCGTCTCTACGACAGATAAACCTCGGGGTTCAATGTCTTCGTGGTAGAGGTAGGGGTGTTGAAGGCATCTGGAATATATTCAGAAGAAGGGCAGAGCAACAGGTGATCTAGCATACTTTCGCAGTTGCATCAGCATGTTATTGATTGAGCTTTTAGGAGCGGCACCCGTTGTGTTAGTTGATGGTTGAGTTAACCCCTGCAACAACTCTGCGTTGTGACCTGTATATGCGTGAGCAGCGTATTCCACCAAGAAGGACTAAAATTACTCAGAATCGATCGATAAACTTCCTTTTGCAAGGATGTCATTGATACAGGTACGATGACTTCATTCTGAACCACGATATCAGCAAAAAGAAACACAAAAGCCTCACTGCTTAATTCGATTCTTACCTTTGGTGGCAAGTCCAGGACCTCACTCTTGATACGACGTAGAAAGTATGGACGTAGAAGATTATGCAGCTGCTTCACAAGATCCTCGTTAAGGTCCGCATATTCCTTCTCCAGTGCATCGAGATCATTCCACTCTACAGGGTCCAGAAAGTTCATAAGATTAAACAATTCTCGCATGTTGTTGTTGAGTGGAGTCTATTCAGCGAAGAAGATTTAATCAGAATCATGATGTGCTAGCAGCATATAAGTAACGTACTCCCGTCATGATGATGCGATGAGCAGTGTTCAATTCATTTAGTTTTTTAAAGAGGAGACTGCTATCGTTTTTTACTAAAAGTCACGTGAAGATATTAATTGTAAAGAGAGAGAATACACTTACAGCGTTGACCTTCGTCGACAACTAACACCTATCAACCATACCTGAACATCTTTTCGTCAAGTTGAGATACTGACTACGTACCTCCCATCGTGGCTGACTCTTGAATACAGAGGCGAAGTCCCTGGGGTTAATCAATGCTTCATATGTGGTGATTAGGACATGAAATTTGGCGCCAGTCTCGCTGTTTCTCTTGTGTCGGTGACTTAATTCGAATTTTTTGATGACTTCGCGGGCCTTCGATTCTCCGTAGAAAGGGACGACACGTAGACCGGGAGCCCAGCGCTCAAACTCACGGACCCAGTTTGTGATAGTTGAGTTTGGCACTACAACTAGAACCGGTTGTGCTGAATATTCAGCGACTATTTTCCCAATGAACGAAGTGATCTGAACCGTCTTCCCCTGGGACAGAATGAGTTTTCTTTCTCAGAGAAATTGTGAATTAAAAGCCGACGCCTACCAATCCCATTTCGTCTGCCAAGATACAAGGTTGTTTATCCCACCAATTACTACACAGCCAATTGAAGCCATCAACCTAAAGACAATTCAGCGATGAGATCCGTAGGTCGAGAAGGACGATGAACCTGAAAAGGCATCAACTGTAGTTTAGGATCTTGAGCCGAGGTGAGCTCCGCAGCGCTCTTAATTGCATGTTTCCGACGATATTCGCCCTGGGGTCGGTTCTCAAACTTTCGAAGCTCTTCTTTGCTGAATTTCGGAATTTTCAATTTACTTGCTGCCACAAACCGCTTCAACGCGCGCTGAAAAGCAGGATATGTTGGATCCTTAGGCTCGGGGGGAGAGTCCCACGTCGCTAAAAACAATATCAACCAGTGTTAGAACGAAGAGAAGTATTATCTACCTTCTTCGTATCCTAGATCCTCCCACTTAAAGAAGGCCCAGACGACCAAACCAATATGCTCCTCAGGATCAAATGTGCTGCCAGTCCTGGCTTCAAAATTATGCAACGATTCAGTGTATCCCAAAGGTTCTTCGCCTCTTTCGAACGCAGCCCGGAAAGCCTCCTGATTGTCGCTTTCATCGTCAGTTCCAATGGAGATCCGGAATATTCTAGCGTGTTTTCTGCTCTTCTGCTTGGAAAGAGAACGGCGCAAATGGACATCTAAAACGCGATCGACAGTTTTCCAAGCTAGTGGAATTCTACTCTCAGCATCGACGAGGGCGGTCTGCGGTGACTGAAGGGCATGGATCGGTTTCGCAGACGATTCTCGCGAGACATCGAACAGCCCACTTGGCTCTTCATCAGCTGCCATGGGTTTGTCGTCGTCAGAAGTACGAAGCTCGACTTTTGGGCCATCCGCGATGAAGTTCTTGAGTTTCCCGGATGAGGTTGAGAGAAGCCACATATGAGGAACCCACTGAGTGCGTCTGTAGCCTCTTTCAAGCCATTTTACGAGATACTCCCTCGGTAAAGCTGCCTTGTAATTGATGGGCTCGCCGATGGCACGCGGAGGTTCGACGACGTTGGAAGGATAAGGTCTCCACGCCAAGATTTTATCGAGAGTCCAGTGATAGGTAGTGCAATCTATACATAGCCAGTTATTTTGATAACGAGAGGCTGCGTCCACCACATCATCGACATCATCTATGACACCAAGCTCGATGTGTTTGTAATGAGCCAGCCGTTTGCATGTAAAGCATCGGAAGAGCAG
>JH814870.1:0-11918 GCA_000296255.1 Omphalotus olearius VT 653.13
CCGCTACAACCGGCTGGGTTGAGTCTAATATTGGGAAGTATCGCGGCGGGGTTTAAAGTTGGCAGGAAGTTGCCCATAGTCACTTGAAGATGTTCAAATCGTGAGTCGAAATAGGCAGGTATACGGTATCCCTATCCTCATTCCTACTACTTTCGGTTCTGACTTACGGTGTAGGTCTTATTTGGCATGTCTCAAGCCCGTCGCAGTTGCTGAACTCCTCGGAGTCTTTGTTTTAGAGAAATTTCTCAATATGCATTGCTGTAAAGTACGTCAGTTCAAGCGATTGATCAAAAAAAATCTACTCAGCGAGTAATAGAACACTAATATTCGGCACATTATATATAAGGCTTGGATCTGCAAAGAATAAGTCGTTACAGCCTCGTGAACGAATCATTGTGAGCCCTCCTTGCTTTCCCTGAATCAGGATGTTCAGCAATTTCCGATGTCTAGTGAATGGCAATCGAGAAACTTGACAATACAATAGTCCCAACCATCGTTGATGTGACGATGGACCGTGCAGAACGCACTTTGTTGCCTCCTACATGCAGTAGCGGGCAAAATCTAGTGTTTGAAAACAGTATGGTCGTTGACAAAAAGGACTGCGACCAGGTTAGTGACTCTATCGTCTCCGAGAGCTGACAACTGATCCTCTTTGCAGGCAGAATGGCAATTGTTGGAGAACCAGTCTCAGGAGGCCTCCAACCTCGTTGAGGTTCACGACCTCATCAATGCTCCCTTATTTACGCGGGGCGCGTACATGAGGAATCTCAGCAGCACATGCACACAATACGGGGTACTGGGGAGGGTGACATCGTGCCAGTGAGTATCTTTGATTTTCTGAACACGATCTTTCTTGATGCACTGAATTTGTGGTGTAGGACGAATTCTGCTGTTTACCATTTCAGCGACCCTCGCTTATATCTTAATACGGTGAGCTTGTTTAACCATCCGACCTAAGTGCATTCAGGTCAATCACGGAGTACAGAACGCACCCTTCTCCGCTGTAGTCTGTGGTGTTCAAGGTTGAACTGCTTGTTCTATTGCAATAGCTCGAGCTGAGTTCATCTCATTCTCGCTTCCAGGTTCAGGGAAATCGCACACGGTCTCTGTCATGTTAGAGAACATGTTCCTCGTCAACTGCCCTTCGGTGGGCTCACTTCAGAAACCTCTCTGCGGATTAGTCCTTCATTTCAGCGAAGGAGGTGCAGGCTCAAGTCCTTGCGAAGCAGCCTGGGTTGGCATCACGGACGAACCATCAGTAAGGCCCCCGCCTGTGACCGTTTATGTTTCGAAGTCTTCCCTCAACAGGATGAGGTCCATCTATGCACCATTGATGGAACGGGGGAACGTGACCGTCGAACCATTACTCTTCGATGAATCTGAGTTGGATGCGCAAGCATTTTTATCTATGATGGCCATTGGTTCATCAGAAAATGCTCCATTATATATACAAATCATTTTGGTGAGTCTCTTTCGTTAAGCCTTCGTTCAGTACAGATTCATTGGTACTTCTACTTTTCTAGTCCATTCTCAGAGACCTCGGAGAGTCATTTACGTACCAAGCTTTCATGCATGAGCTGGAGATCAACAAGAAGAATTTTAATCCTAGCCAAATGACGGGTCTTGAGCAACGAATGTCGCTGTTGAACTCATTCATGGCCAGAAAAAAGAGCAAGTTCGAGTCATTATCTGCGCGCACTCGTTTCAGGGCCGGAGAGCTTACCATTATTGATTTATCTGACCCATTCATTGATCCTTTATCGGCATGTGGGCTTTTTGAAGTCATAATCCGGTTATTTGTTCGGGCAGAAGTCGGTACAGGCAAGGTCCTAGTCGTTGACGAGGCTCACAAAGTAAGTACATCCATCCGGTCTGAATGCTGCAAATTGATACAAGCTTGCGTAGTACCTATCTGCCAAACATGGATTGTCTGGTTTGACCAGCGCCTTGCTAAGTGTTACAAGGCAACAACGACATCTAGCGATGCGTGTCATCATCAGCACCCAAGGTCTGTGAAATTTCTTCAATGCTTCTGCTTGCCAAAGGTACTAATGACTTCATACTATCCAACAGAACCTACCGTCGTCCCTCCGGTCGTGCTAGACCTCTGCACAGTCGCGATACTTCATAGATTTTCTTCGCCGTCTTGGTGGGCTCATTTGCAAAACCATGTTTCTGCCGACTTCTCCAACAGTGAAGCCTTCGATAAGGTGGTCAAGCTGCAGGCGAGACAATGAATTTCCATCACGTTGCAATAAACTTAATCATTAGTTACAGACTGGAGAAGCGATTGTACTGGCTCCGTCTGGTTTGGGAGTGTTTCCTCCAACAGAGGACTTGCGCAGTGGCGCACTTCAACGTTGGAATATTGCACATTTTGGACGAAAGTATCTATTGATAAAAACTCGAAAGCGCTTGACCGTGGATGGTGGGGCTTCGATTCTGGTTCTTGGAAGTGATGAGGATTAGTAAATCTACCTAGTTGTTTTTATCAAGTATCCAATAGCAATGACCCCATAGTTTGTCTTCCTGAGACTCGAAGAGGGACATAGACTCGGATTTGAATGTCACGTTGTCCGTCGTTGTTGAAGTTTGTTCACAGACGCGTCGATTCTTGAACTTACCGATTTCTCCTTTGTCGCTCCTTACGTTGGTCCAGCATGAGCTTGTTCGGAAACAACGCAGGTACTTCAGGCCAGTCAGGAATGGGGAGTCTCTTTGGGAGCAATGCCACCCCCTCCACGGGATCGAGCATTTTCGGCAATACTGCAGGTGAGCCATCCTTCTTCACTGTTGCTGCGACAAGTTCATATCTGGTATCGGCAGCCAAACCTGCTGGAAGTAGCGTTTTTGGTGGTGGTGCAACAACCAACCCTGGGACGGGAACTGGACTCTTTGGTGGCAACAGTACGGCGACTCCTGCGTTAAGCGCGATTACCGGTTCCTCGTCCTCTACGCCCGCTCCCGCCAATCCACTCTTTGGGGGAGGCTCTTTTTCACTTCCAAAACCCACCGAGCAAGCGAACAAAGATGCTTCAAAACCCGGTGCTTCATCTTGTCAGTATCATCTCGCTTCTGCTGGCTCGGAAGGATCGTACTGAACAGGTGTTTCTAGTTTTCAGTCAACCGTCAACTAGTGTGTTCTGTCATTTTCTGATTCAATTCTTTACTCATAACACATAAAGATTCTTCCACACCCGCTGCTGGTGGGCTATTTGGCGTTCCTCCGAAGCCGGCAGATAATGCTGCTCCCATCGCAACGACAACTCCCGGCTCCAGTCTGTCTGGAAGTGGCCTATTTGGAAAACCCGCAACATCCACAGGTACAGCTACGACTCCCGCTGCTGGAACTACGCCGCCCTTCTCTCTGGGGGGGAACAAAGACGCGGCTACTCCAGGTGACGGACAAACCTTTCCCTGCTTCCATTTCCTCGCTCATGTTCTTGTATCATAGCCCTATCTGGAGGGCTTTTTGGTATCACACCTAAACCTGTTGAGAAGAAAGATGATAAGGCATCTAGTATGTTGACTTCAATTATGTTATTTGATCTAACCTTGTACTTTAAGCTTCAACCCCTGTTACAGGCGGCTTGTTCGGTGCAAGTACAAGCAAACCTGAGGAGAAAAAGGATACTACTCCTGCAGGTGTGAAGAGTCTCGTTCACGTTTCATCATCACACTTTCTGATTCCTTATACCAGCTACTGGTAGCCTTGGCCTCTCCGCAGCATTGTCGAAAGAGGGCGACAAGCCAGGAGGTGAGGCGCAGTTTTCCCTTTGTTACTTGTTCATTTCTCACCGATTCTGGACGGAAGCTTCAACCTCTCTCGCTACAACTTCTACAACACCTGCGGTGGCTGTTCCTCCGCCATCTATGCTCCGTGGCAAAACGATAGAAGAAATCGTAAATAAGTGGTCGAACGAACTGGAGACTCATGTCCGAGAGTTTAACAAGTTCGCTGCGGAGGTATCCATGTGGGATCGTGCTCTTATCGAGAACGGTAACAATGTATGTCGGTTTCTGATTTATCTATCTGTGTTGTAAATGAAAAATATGTTTCAGGTGGCGACACTCTACAGCCATGTGCTAGCTGCCGAGCGGGAGCAAAACGAGGTGGACCAGTCGCTGAATCACATTGAGCAACAGCAAAAAGATCTTAGTGTTACTTTGGATGCCTATGAGAAATTTACTCAAGAGATATTTGGCGCACAAGGAGGGAGTCTTCGGGCTCTTGATACTGGTCCGGCAGATACGGAAAGAGACAAAAAGTACGTCTCCTTCTTTCTCGGACGATTGTTTCTCATGTTGACCCCTCTTAACGACAGCTACATGCTTGCAACCGACTTGCACACGCACCTCGATGACCTCTCAGGCTCCCTCACACAGATGATAGACTCTGTCAACGGTCTTTCCATGCCTTCAGCGTCCGATAACTTGGAGGACCCGATGACACAGATATCTCAAATTTTGAGCAGCCACTTGGAGAGTCTACAATGGATCGATGGGGCTGTTCGGGAAGTGGAGAGCAAGGTTACAGAGGTTGAGAAGCGAGTGAAGGAGTCCGGCCATGCATCAAGTTTGGGTACTAATGGCCTCAAATCCAGAACTTTTGGGCTACGTTGAATATGTACTTTGGTTCTTTGAGCATCTGTATTATTGATGTATTGCATGCCATCATGCGCCAATTATAAATTACACTCGATCAGGTATTACTTACACTACACTATATCTTCCTGAGGTGGCTGTAGGATTACGCATTTCGGCTTGCAACGCTGCTGCTGAGGCTTCAATAAGTAAGCGCTTGATCTCCCTGACTGCTTGTTCAACCTATGTGTTACGAAGGCGTAAGTGCACCGATACCACTTAGAAAATGTCTCTTACCCTATACTCTTCATTTGACTCAACGAGAAGATGGAGTTTGGGAGGACCTTCAAGAGGCGGTTCTTTACCCTGCTCGTAATAAATACCTGAAGCCAACATTGGTAAACGGTAAACTGGAGCTGCCGAAAATGCACACTCTTACCTTTATTGGTCACCGAAGCACCAGTCATATCAATAAGCTGCGCAGGATTTAGCAACAGAAAAACAACGGATAATGCGACGGAGCGCTTACCTGAACCATTGTCTCCTTGTTCGTGACTCGCCATCTGGCCTTCTGAGGATAGTCGTTGATAGGAATGATTGCATGGAAGTCGGTAGAGTCGGGATTGCCTTTCCTATCGGTGCTATTTTCTAGTTGTAGCTGTGATTGCAGCACGAGTTTAGAAGCACGTAATTGAGCATTGAGCTTAGCGACGACACTAAGAGCCTGCTTGTGAGCAGCCGTGTCTTTCCCGGCGCGTGCGGCAGCTTCCTCAGCAGCCCGCATCTGACTCTGCAGCCGCTCCTCCTCCTTGGCATGCGCAAGTCGTCTGGCGGCGGCAACAGCACCTCCAACGCCCAAAAGACCTTTCGAAGAGTCAGGCGCTGGACCACGCTTGATCTCGACTTTGAAGTTGCCAAACGTCATGTCATCGCTAGTTGTGGTCTTTGCGGCAGCAGCAGCAGTAGAATCCTCTGGTGCAGGGGCTGTCTTTTCGTCCTCTGGTTCGCCATACGCTTTGCGTTCTGCCCTCTCCTTCGCGTCACGTTCCTTGTCAAGCCTATCCAGGCCTTTGCCGCCGAAACCGGATCCGGCAGCTTGTGCTTTACCTGATTTGAGTTTCTCCAAAAAGCCTGCGAACTATATTAGCGCCAGATGTTCATGAAAGAAAGAGTATTGTTCACCATTAGCAAGATCTTCAAGATCTTTGGGCACGGCGGCATTACTCGCTTTCAGTGCGCGGAAAATGTCCACTGAATAACGGTCCTGTTCCGGAGTAATAAACGTGACGCACGTCCCTTTATTTCCTGCACGGCCTGTCCGTCCGGCGCGATGAACATAGTCCTCCATGTGATTGGGAGCGTCATAATTGATGACGAGCTTGAGCTGTTTGACATCTAACCCTCTAGCCGCAACAGACGTAGCAATGACAATGGGAACAACACCAGATTTGAAGTCTGCGATAGTCGAATCTCGATCCACTTGATCCTTGCCGCCATGTAGAGACATGCATAAGTACCCTTTTCGCATCAACTCTCTAAGAAGATTGTCTGCCGCTTCTTGTCTGTCGACAAAAACCAAGGTTCGACATTCAGGGTCTTCGTTATACATCTGGCCAAGAATTTCCAGCAGCCGCGTGAATTTTGTATCCTCAGCCCGAACCTCTACAATCTGCTCAATTTCAGCAGCAACCACAGATCGACCGCCGACAGTGATCTCCAGTGGCTTTCGGAGTATCTTTCGAGCCAAAGAATCCATTTGCTTAGGAAATGTGGCAGAGAACAACACCGTTTGCCGGTCCGGTCGTATGTTGTTGACGATCTTCATGACCTGGGGTTCGAAGCCCATGTCAAACATGCGGTCTGCTTCATCAAGTACAACGTATGTCACTCGCTTCAAATTCGTAACACGACCAGAATTGGCAGTGAGAAGGTCAATCATACGTCCAGGCGTGCAGACGATAATTTCAGCGCCCTTCTTCAGCTCAGCTATTTGGTCCTTAATAGGTGAGCCACCATACGCACAGACTGCCTGCAATGCACGTGAATTTGAGTGAAACTACGAGTACGAAGAACGAGAAGACGTACCCGCAAGTTCATGACTTTGAGGAAAGGCTTGCATTCTCTGTGAATCTGAACTGCCAGTTCACGAGTAGGAGTCATGACAATGGCTACCGGCCCTTCCATCTGGTCCAAAGGACGTTGGTCTTTAATGTGTCTGAAGAGAGGTAGAAGAAAGGCAATTGTTTTCCCGGAGCCTGTCTTCGCAACGCCTATCACATCGCGACCAGACATAATGGCAGGTATAGCTTGGGCTTGAATAGACGTTGGCGCTGTGTAGTTTAGCCGCTTAATGACGTCCAGGCTAGGAGGAAAAGTTAATCGTGAGTGCTATCAAGACGAGAAACAATGAAGACATACCAATTAGCTGGTAACCCGTAGTGACTCCATTTCGTTACGGGCCTGGGACAGTCGACTCCGCGAATTTTGATGCTGTCGAGTTCAAGTCGAAGAAGATCTGCCTCCTCGTCAGTCATAGCAGCAATATCAGGAGGAGGTACATAAAATTCTTTGCGAAAAGGTTCGTATCTAACGCGAGAATGATCGACCGCCGCTAGATCCTTCTTCTTGGCTTTCTTCGCGGCCAAAGCCAGTATATCCTCGGGGTTGAGATCAGTAGCGTCGAGCTCGTCGGGTGCAGCAGACTCAACGAGGTCCTCCATATCGTCATCGCCTTGGTCAAGACGTTTGCTGAGACGACCATTGGATACCCCAACCATTTTCTTCATATCCTCCATGTTGACCTTCTTCACCTCCTCCTTAACACCGCTCATGAATGCATCCAATGGGTCGACCTCGTCCTCCTCATCAACATCCATAGTATTTCCGGCTTTCTTTTTCAAGGCCTGGTCCATTCTATTCGCCTCTTCGTCATCATCATCAACCTCAAGGTCTCCAACACTGGCTTCACCTTCGGCCATTGTCATATCTATAGCGGGCATATCTTCAAGCTTTTCCAACTTTCGCTTGGTTTCAACAGAATCATCCAAAGAAGCCACGGCTAATTTCGTGAACTCAGGTTTTAAAGGAAGACCTTTGAGACCAAGGCCAGTAAGCGCCGAGCGATTCAGTTGACCGAGTGGTTTTGAAGCGGTTTCTGCGGGCACTGTAACGAATGGATCAAGTGATGTGAAATCTAGAAGTTGAGATGATAGAGGACCAAGACATACCTGGCGCGGACTTTCCAGCAAGAGCCATAGCCTTTGCTTTAGCTTCGCCGAGTGCTTTTTGGGCTTCACGATTCTTCTTCCATGCTTCCAACTTTGCTCTTCTCGCTTTGACGGCTTCGTCTTCGGGAGGGGGTGTAGGGGTGGCCTCAGGAGGAACTCGAGTTCTAGGAGGCGTCGGAGGGGCTGCACGCCGCTCCCTCGAGCGAGAACGACGACGGTCGTCACGTCTATCGTCTTTTCTGTCTTCTCTCCTGTCTTCTCGTCTGTCGTCTCTGTGATCTCGTCTCCGGTCATCCCTATATCTATCGTCTCGATACCGCTCCCTGTCTCTATCCCTGAGTCTATCCCTCTCTCTGTCTCTATCCTTCTCTCGATCCCAATCCCTGTCGTCGTCATATCTGGATCTGTTGTTGGACCTTTGGGTACTGCGCCTCGTTGGCGACGGAGACCGGGGTGAAGAACGATGAGATTGTCTTACCCTTTTATTAGAAGAGTCCGGTGAATACGACCTGTCCCTGCGAACCATTCTGTTGAGGAGTGAAGAAGAGGCGGTTCTGTTTGTCCTTGCTTGGTTCAGGAGTCTCTGCCTTCCCGGTTCATTCGGCCCGGTGCAGCTGATATGACGCGCAAGAGAGTTCCTCTATCTTGTCCTTCACCACCATGGCCAGCATTCTTGATGCTTCAGCTTTGATATCTCTGCTCCCTTCTCTTCTCCCGTCTGATGATAAGACTCTTCGACAGCCTCACGATGCTCTCGCTGCTTTGTCTCACTCCATCTTTTCTGCTTTGGCTTTCCGTTTAATTGCCGTGGATGAATCTTCGCCTGCATTGCGCGATCCTACTAATACACTTCCTCCTAAATGGAAAGAGAACGGTCCCGGAAACTATACGTTCAGATACAAACATGAGCAGAGCAGCCTTGAATTCATTGTAAAGATATCTAAGCTAGGCTCTCGTACTCTTTTCAATGCCATTGCTGTCGAGGTACGTGCTCGATGCAAGTCAAATCAAACGCCAAGTCAAACTTACTTTGCAGAATGATAAAACCACGTCCTTGGACATATCTACAGAGGATTTTACCTCACCGTCTTCTTTTCCATATGACGTCGAGACTTCCGAGACGCCTCTTGTGCACTGCTTCATCTCCTCAAATCGTGTTACAGACTTTGTCGCTCAGTACAAACTCAAAATAATCCAAAAGCTTGTGCCAGGTTTAAGGAAAGACGGATACATAGAAGAAGTTGATGAGAAAACACATGCGTCCTCTGTTGATACCTCACGCAGCTCTGCCAGTGTTCAACCACGATCCCAAATCCCGCGGTATGATCCTGATGAAGAGTTTCCATACCGTCCCTCTCATATTGGACCTCGCAATCCGCTTCAAATTGGGAGGCGAGATCTGGATCCCATTCCAGGTGGTTCGTTCCAGCCACCCCCACTTTTCGCACCTGACAATGGTGATGGTATGTATGTCGGTCCTGATCATCCCATCTTTGCGGGTAGAAGAGGCCAGGGGATGCCAGGCATCCGTGGCCCATGGGGCGGAGACGGGTTCTTGCCACCCATGGGTGCACCTCCAGGTGCTAGGTTTGACCCTGTGGGACCAGTGTTCCCCGGAAATCTGGGTCCCAGAAGAGGAGGTAATGTACCTGGAGGAGGAAATCTTTACGGTCCCGATAATGACGAATTCATGCCTCCCGGTGCGGTAAGTGCATTTAATTGAGCTGTCTCTGCGCAACGTCTTACCACCGTTGTAGGGTGACATGTTCATGTAACATTGTAGCTTATTGTATCTGTTGTACGAATCTGTCTAGTAGTATGTTGAGTCATAGTCAAAGCTGTCGAATTCCTAAGCAGCAGATGATGGATACCCATTGATGTCCAAAAAAGGAAGTTTCACAGTGCAAAGTCACATAAAATGAGGCTTGAGCGCTGTTCTCCTGGCCAACATGTTCTCTCCCCCAAGTTCTCCAATTAGTCGGGCAACTTCAACTTCGGGCTCTCCTACAGCGATGCGTCGCAAATCAACGATACCACCAGGTTTTCGTGCTCCTCCAAGACCTAAACCACGCCCGATCACAGAAATGTCCGTCCGTGAGTTGCAGGACTTGCACAACAGGAATTCACGGATACTCTCGTCCCCGTATGTTTTGGGTTCCTAATTTGCTTGCTTTATCTGACATTGCTTGCAGAGGTGCCTCCACATCCACATACGTGCAGAAGGTTGCAGCCGAGCAGGCTAACATCGAGTCCCAATTGGTAGAAGTTCACGGAATGGACGTTATCAATGCAGGGCTTAAGAATACAAAAATCATAGGCGAAGATGATATCGTAGTAGACCCACCGCCTGAACCTCCGCTGAGCAGAGCTATCGATGCTAAGCGAAAGGCTCTAGCTCAATTTGTATGTTTACTTGCTGCTCTCTTGTTTTGGTCAAAGCTAATAATCGGATAATAGGGTGCCTCTGCCGGACCGACTGCTATTGGTTCGCTCAATTTTCAAGAAGCGATTGAGATCGAACAACGCGCGCATGCCCAGGATCTTGAAAGGCAGCAGCGTCTCGAAGAGAAACGACGACGCCATGGCTATCCTATGCAAGGCGAAATAATGACTAGGCAAGAGCGAGAAGCAAGGATTTGGGCTTTTATGTATGTAGACTTTTGTGTACTCTCTCTCCAATTGCTGATAACAGTTTTCCAGGAATCACAAACCAACAGATTCAGACCTGGAAGATGATGACGAGGAAGATGATGATGATCCTGCAAGTTGGTTCGTTGACGATCAGGACGATGGCCGAAAGGGCCAAGACATCATTGAACCGGACGAGGAAGAGCTCTCCAACATCATCCGAATTGACACCAACAAGTTACACTACAGCACATTCTACGAACCCAAGGATGATGGTGATTGATCATGAATGACATATATCCGCGACACAAATGTATGTAACATTAGGGAGAGCATAGGGAAAGAGAACCATGATAAAATGCAACAGTATTTTAGGATTTTTAACGCGCATGCACCGGGCAGCTCTTCCCTCGTTGCAGCCATGAGGAAAGACAATCTACAAATAGCTGGTCAATACAACGTGCCGAAGATGTTTACACTGGACTGACGATTGTGGAAGCTGCAAAAACAGCTCAAGCGAGCAACCATAGAACCTGTGGAGGGGCAGTCGTGAGTGCGAAATAATAAGCAATGACACTCGTCCTGCCTTTTACAAACTCTTCCAAGCATATCACACCTGTTCCGCAGTGTCAAACACATAATTTTTGGTGTCAAGAAACAGTACATACATTCTACGCCGATCAGTGCACTCTCTGCCGGTAGCTTATAAACAAGGTACTTGGCGGATTGCGGAGTGGCCCCAGACCCGCCTTCTAAACAAGCTTTGACATGCGCCTCTTGTTCAGCAGGACTGCCGACTTGATCGAGACCGCGATTACAGACAGGACACCTGGGCCAAGACATTGAGTATAGTAGGTTAATTGGATAGACTGAAATGACGCACTCCGCAAGATCGCTGAGCTGTGAACTAGACTGCCCCCTGGAAAGATGGGCAGGTACTGTAAGCCGCTCCTGGTCAATGAATACACGTTCCATAGATAATGTTCGGATCCCATGCAACCGGCTAGGGACTGTGCCATTCACTTCCTCGAAACAATTCTGGCATACACGCTGCGAGCTAGATGACGCATCGGTTCCTCCATCGGAAGCACCACTCTCATAAACGATATCCGTTGGATCAAGAAGTGCTCGGAAGGAAGAACATCTGTCGCAGAAGATTCTCCCGCATCTGCGGCAATGCTTGGAAATCACAGACAGTCAGCTGAGAATCTTGCACAGGAAAGCAGAGAGAAGCCTACATGCTAAGACATGAAAATGGTCAACGATGGCGTACAGTCAGATCTGGGAGGGAGCACTCACTCGTCGGTTGAGGAAATTGAAACGCCGCTGGCATTCGCGACATTGATGAACATCCTCATCTTTCTCCCAATGGTGAATTTGATGTGGACTGGGAGCGGTCCAGCGGGCTACCTTCTGTGGCGCCTCGTGAGTTGGGACGCGGAAATCCGGAGCCTGAGACAATTGGGGAGTTAAGTCAGT
>JH814870.1:23565-38554 GCA_000296255.1 Omphalotus olearius VT 653.13
GGTGCTCACCTGCCAGCAAGCGCGGGAGTTTGATTATGATTGAGGGTAGTCTAATCACTTTCGGTGTCATGATATCGTGAGTGCCCTCATTGTTTCAATGTTAATCTCAACTGAGTTTTTGCTATAGCTATGTAAGTAGATCCTTAGAGCAACAAAAGCTCCGCTGACCTTGTACTTGCCTCGCCTTTGTAGTGGATGGATTTCGCCTTGTACGTGAATCAGTCTTGAGCCACGAAATGCTTGTTCACACTATGTAGCTTCTGGATTTCAGGATCGTCTGCACAGTGGCGAGTGCCCATCGCCCTACAAATAGGATTTGCTTTGGTCGTTTTATTCGCGATTCCCCTTGTATGTCTTGCGATACAGACATCTTGATTCAATCCTAATTTATCTTTGTAGCTGCCTGAATCTCCTCGATGGTATACATAGCCTATCGTGTATACTTGCGCAATTACTCACATTCTTGTATCAGGTTGATCAAAGCTGGTCGCAATGCCGAGGCGTTAGCGGTAATTTCTGCACTAGATGACAAAACGGCGTCGGATCCAGAAGTGAGGCAAACATTCAATGCAATCTGTGAAGCTGTCGCGTTAGAAGGCTCCACTCCAGGCTTGTCTGGGAAAGCAGAGAATCCGTCTATCAGGGAGCTTTTCACAGGAGGGCGCAGTCAGAATTTCCGTAGAGTTGCACTTGGTGTTGTCGTGCAATGTTTTCAACAGGTAGATGAGTACTGTCAATGCAATTCCCCGAGTATGACTCACAGGCAATATTCACTAGATTACTGGGATCAACCTCATAACTTATTATGCGGTGAGCTCTTTTTTCGAAGAAGGGGCTTCTGACTGACTGTTTAAACTCAAGACATTGCTCTTCGAGCGCCTTGGTATTTCAGATGTCAAGTCTCGCATACTAGCGGCTTGTAATGGCACAGAATATTTCCTGGCATCCCTTGTCACCATTGCTCTGATAGATCGTGTTGGCCGACGAAAATTGATGCTCTTTGGAGCCACTGGACAATGTATTACCATGATCCTTCTAGCAATTCTTGGAAGCATCGATAATTCCGCATCCCAGATTGTTAGCGCTGTGTTACTTTTCGTGTTCAATTCCTTCTTTGCCATTGGTTGGTTGGGTATGACCTGGCTCTATGTATGTTCTCATTCGAGTCTTCGAATTCCGCTATCGGTGCTCATACCAACCTTCAGCCTGCCGAAATTGTCGGCTTGCGAATGAGAGGTCCTGCGAATGCTTTGAGTACGGTGTGTATACTCTTATTCGGTGGAAGTACATTTATTGATGCATTTGCAGGCTAGTAATTGGATTTTCAATTTTTTGGGTAACTTCTGTCTTTGCCTTTCCCGCAGTACATGTACTCACAATTACGTTCTTAGTGGTCATGGTCACCGGACCCTCCTTTGCGAATATTTCTTGGAGAACATACATCAGTAAGTGGAGTGATATTACAAAGAGAGGTTTCTGATCAGTATTTTACAGTCTTTGCATCTTTCAATGCTTTTATCGTTCCCATTGTATATTTCTTCTTCCCAGAAACTGCAGGAAGGTCGCTGGAAGGTACAAGTTGTTTATTTATACAGAAAGCCATTTCAATCTGACGTCAACTTCTAGACATGGACGTGATATTTGCTATTTCCTACTTAGAAAAAACATCACCAGTAGCAGTATCCTTGCGCAGTGACATTCCACCAGCTGGATCACCTGAAGCGGGAAGGATTCTTCTGGGTGTTGATACCAAGTCAGAGACCACAACGAATACTCCTGAACCGTAGACATGTTTCGCAGGCGTCTGGAGGTAAAGATTAAAATTGAATAGTATGAATTTGTACATATGTAGTATTGTAAATCAATATGTTTGTATACTTGGTACTGTAATGTCGTTGCCCTTGAGATGGAAGTTCATGACTTACAGGGCTTTGCATTCCGTACCGGAATGCACATCATCAGTTCAATACACAAAACATTTGCGTGGCATGCGGCTGTGATCACGCGGAACGTGATATGGTCACATCAAAGGTATTAAGCGAAAATTAAGCGAAAATTTCTACGATGTGCATTCCGGTGCGGAATGCAAAGCCTAGTCGGCTAGAAGGTGTCGGCTAGAAGATATAAAGATTGATTGTTGAAGTCTTTCCTCAACGGAGGTTCAGGTCGATGGAGCGGATGCCCAAAGTGTTGAGGCGGCCAGACGATTACCTTGAGTCGTGAATCAATGAAAGCCAAGGGGATCATCGAGAGGGGAAATTCAAGTTGTGTTCTCACACAGCCGATGCGATTGCTGCCTTTGCTGCCATCACTATAGAAAGGCTCGTCACTGGTCGTTGGAACGAGGGGATGTTATGAAAACAACAATCCTCACCTTCAACCCATGCATGCCCTGCTGGTACTCGCGATCGTGACTTGCTTCAGGATCAGGATGCGGTGCCACAAGCTAAATTTCTCGCGAGCCTTGGTAGTAGATGAATGGTTGTGGATTTGCTGCCGAACTTCCAACTTGAATTGAATGTCTGCATTGCTACATAGTTCAGCTGTTCAGGCTGGAAGGTGATAAGGCTTCCGAGTTCCAGCAGCACTGAGACAGCTCAGCTGGCTAACCGGTTATAGCCAGAGCCGAGCGGAAAGTACATACATAAACGGTTAACCTCTGTTAACCTGTATTTTTGCGCTTAGTTGGCAACCCTGAGCAGTAGCAGTTTGCATCATTGAAAACAAATATAATGATAGGGAATAACAGTACAATTCTAATGGAGACAGCGACATATCAAATGTATGAGGATAGTTTAACAATGCATGAGATGACAACGGAAAAATGATATGAAATAGAGAAACAATTAGAAATCCTCGTCAAGCACACTGACAACATGTCAGTAAGGAGCAACGAGACATAGAGGTGGGCTTACAATGTTTTCGACGCCTGTGTGCCAGAAGTTTCTCCAGAATGGCTGACACCCGCTTTCGAATAATCTGATACACGTTTCTCAAAGAAGTTGGTCTTTCCTTGCAGTGAAATCATGTCCATAAAGTCGAAGGGATTGGAGGCATTGTAGAACTTGTCATTGCCTAGAGCGACAAGCAGACGGTCGGCGACAAACTCGATGTATTGGCACATGAGCTTGGCATTCATGCCAATCAAACTGACAGGGAGAGCATCTGTTCATATCTGTCAGAAGCGTGTGCAGGGTACAGAAAGAGTTCACATACCTGTGAGGAACTCTTGCTCAATAGACACCGCGTCCTGAATGATGCGCCGGATAGTGTCAGGATGAGGGCGACGTTTGAGATGACTGAAGAGGAGACATGCAAAGTCCGTGTGCATGCCTTCATCACGACTAATGAGTTCGTTGGAGAAAGTCAAACCAGGCATCAGACCCCGCTTCTTCATCCAGAAGATAGAGGCGAAAGAACCGGAGAAGAAGATGCCTTCAACAGCAGCGAATGCGACGAGACGTTCACCGAAGGTGGACTGTTGGTCGGTAATCCAGGTGAGAGCCCAGTCAGCCTTGCGCTTTATACAAGGTATCGTCTCGATAGCGTCAAAAAGGAAGTCCCGTTGGGCAGGGTCTTTGATGTAAGTGTCGATGAGGAGGGAGTAGGTTTCTGAATGAATGTTCTCCATCATGATTTGGAAACCATAGAAACATCGAGCCTCTGCGATCTGGACTTCGTTGGAAAATCGCTCCAAAAGGTTTTCGTTAACAATACCGTCAGAGGCTGCGAAGAATGCGAGGACATGAGAGATGAAATGACGCTCGTTGTCGTTCATACGGTTGTTCCAGTCATGCAAATCCTTCGACAAGTCCATCTCCTCTGCGGTCCAGAAGGAGGCCTCCGCCTTCTTATACATTTGCCAGATCTATTCCATGAAGATGAGTGATCGCGTCCAGCATGCACACTGCACACTTACTTCGTGATACTGGATAGGAAAAAGTACGAAACGACGTTTAGACTCCTGCAACAGAGGCTCCTCGCCTATCAAAGATAATTAGACAAAACAAATCACGAAAACGACGCGACACGTACTCTCAGGGAGTTCGATTTCGCCTACGAATCGCTTTCGCAAAGCAGCCATATCCTCTGCCTCATCCTGCTCCTCGTCCTCATCGAACGAACCTGGTGACGCGGAGCGACGCCTGTCATCTATGAGGGCCTTGTCGAGAGGCTTGGTCGGCTTTTTAGCGGGTGACTCGAGCGAAAATCTAGCTAAAGCGGCAGCAGCCTGAGTGCACCGTCAGTAGGCGACAAGGACCCATGAAATGAAAAGAAGTACCTTCTTGCTCGGAGTAGGGCCAGGAGATGGAATACGAGAGATAGTGGTAGACATGGGAGGCAGCGCAAGAGATAAGTGGAAGAGATGATAGTGGTTGGGAGTGAAGGGAGCAGCAGGAACTTGGCGCGTCTTTTATGACTGAACCGAAGCTTGGTCCTGTTTGGCGCGTTTCAACAGACTTTCGCGTTCGTGATCGCGTTATTTGTCCTTGTGTACTTGCTAATTACATTATTCTGTAAGCAATAATGTGTCATCACCTCAACTTTTTTTTTCCTTACATTGTCAATCACGGTCGTCGGCCACTGGGGCTCAAATGAACGAGGTGTGTGCGTGGACTAGATTTTATTTCTCTTTGTGTCAATCCTTTGTTAGGCATTGCCTGGTTTGCGGGATGTATCATTTGTGGCCAAGGAGAACTGTGTGTCTGGAGCAAAAAGTTTGCGACCACACGAGGTTGAAGGTACTTTCGCCGTGGTTTCATCTACCGCTGGTCCCTAATTTTTAGTAGATGATGAACCACTGTTGACAGAATCTAAGCGACGCTTTGTTCTCTTTCCTATACAATATAGCGAAGTACTTTTCTGCGATACCCCTGTCTTTCCGTCCACTTATTGTGTCGCAGATATGGCAAATGTACAAGAAGGCTCAAGCGTCATTCTGGACCGCTGAAGAAATCGATCTCTCTCATGACCTTGTGGACTGGAACGAACGCCTCACCGGTGACGAACGCCATTTTATTTCGCACGTCCTCGCGTTTTTCGCTGCATCCGACGGAATTGTAAACGAGAATCTTGTTGAGCGCTTTTCGGACGAAGTCCAGGTAGCCGAAGCCCGATGTTTCTATGGCTTTCAAGTCATGATGGAAAATATTCACTCTGAGACTTATTCCCTCCTCATCGACACATACATCAAGGACCCCACTCAGCGTGACTTCCTTTTTGGGGCCATTGAAACCATTCCCTGTATCAAAAAGAAAGCGGACTGGGCCCTCAGGTGGATTTCAGACAAGCAAACTACGTTTGCGGAGAGATTGGTGGCTTTCGCTGCTGTCGAGGGGATCTTCTTTTCGGGATCATTTGCTTCTATCTTCTGGATCAAAAAGCGAGGTTTAATGCCAGGCTTAACTTATTCAAATGAACTCATCAGTCGAGATGAAGGCATGCATACCGATTTTGCGTGTCTCCTATTCACTCATTTAAAACACCGGCCCCACTCCAATACCATTAGAAAGATCATCACAGAGGCGGTATCGATCGAGCAAGAATTCTTGACAGGTAAAGAACTGTCATACCATTCTCTTCACCTCGCTCATCGCTCTGTAATAGACGCACTGCCCGTTGCACTCATTGGCATGAACGCCCCATTAATGCGTCAATATGTTGAATTTGTCGCTGATCGACTATTGGTGGCCCTTGGCATTGGCAAATGGTATAATGCAACCAATCCTTTTGATTTCATGGACATGATTTCACTACAAGGCAAAACCAATTTCTTCGAGAAAAGAGTATCGGAATACTCAAAAGCTAACATCAATACGTCTATGATATCGTCAGAATCACTTATGCCCAGTAGAATGTTGTAGGTCTTCATTTCTCCCTCACTGAAAGCCCGTCAGCAGATGCAAACGCCAAACTCAATATGGAGTGATCGTATGAAGTCATTCTATCTTGAGTTCTGAAGTAGATGTATGTCTACTGACGGGCTTCCGGTGATATATTTTTCCTTCCATTTTTTCTAATTCCAATTATTTAGCACCCTTGACGAAGACTTTTAGCCTCACATCTCCCAACTCAACCTTGGATAATCCCCTCTCTATTGCTGCTTTGCGTTTGTATCGGTACGACTTCTTGCTTATTAGGGTAGCCTTTCATACCTCGGCTTTTGTCCTTGGACTTAGACGTCCCAACACGGTTAATACAGATTAATACTCTATTGTAGTTGTACAAGTTATTTTGCTTACCCCCCTCAATCATATTGCGAGCTGCTCTTCTTCAACTTGCCTTGTAAGAACACAATGTGATGATGTATGCTTCCGTGTTGAGCAGATGCTTTGTATTACGGTTCGCAGTTACTTAGTTACTTCGCCGCAATGAATGGGCATGTGTAATGACAATTCTGAAAAGGGGACATCGTGTACTATTGCTACAGATAAAGGCAGGTTATACAGATAACTTGCGTAAACAATTTTGAGTAGAATACAGCTTCACTTCTTGGAGATGTGCACCACTGAAAATATGACGAATGAGATATCGCTACGGCGTGATGAGCGAGAGTACGTACCGTCCTCATCTTCCAAGACATGATCCAAACCAACCTTCTGTCCTCGCGAGTGTTTTGCACTCGCTCCCCACACAATAGCGCTGAGGAGGGACAAATCATGATAATTCAAAGTATGAGGCTCCAAAGATGGCTAGAATACTCACTACTTCATCTGCTTCGCTATCTCTTTGTGTATAGCATTACAAAAGTCACCAACTGTGCATCTGCCGCGCCGCAAAACTACAGGTGCTGTGTAGTCTGGCGGTAGACCACGCGGCTTTGTGTAGACACGGACGAGGTCCAGCGTCTTCCACATTTGGTCTATCAGCTCGTCAATGTTAAGCCATTCCTTGGAAGATATCGGTACTGAGTAGGGGATCTTATATCTGGTGAGAATATGAGTCAAGAACAAGAAAATATCGAGCATTCAAAAGATGGCTTACAGAAGATCTAACTCTTCTATCGAGATGGCATCAATCTGCAAAGTATGAGAGTAAGATCCCTTCACGCGTGCAGGTTTCACGTACTTTATTTAGAACCTAAAACAAGATATTAAGCAAGCTGAGGTTCATGAGACTTGAGACTTACATATAAGGCAGGAATGTACACCCTATTGCCCTCGACAACATCAACGAGATCATCGGCAGTAGCATTTGGCTCTCGAATAGCCACATCAGCGTTGTTGATTCGGTATTCGCTCAGTACTGCTTTGATCTCATCGTGGTCAATGTTTGTCAAAGGAACGGTATTTGTGATCGCGATTCCACCACGTTCTTTTTTCCTGACGGTGATATTTGGGGCCCGTTTATTGAGTCGGATGCCAAAACCTTCTAGTTCTTCCTCGATGATTTTTTTGTCACCAAGAGGCTTGAGGACATCAAGGACGATAAAAATGAGATTACAGGTGCGAGCCACTAGAGTGGAGAGCCATGTCAACGGGATTGAAGGAGGGTTGATATCTGATGACTATACCGGCGATGACTATGCAGTACTGACATGAGTAGTGGGTTGGATGCAAGATACAGGAAACATACCTTGTCGACCTCGACCACGACCGTCATTCGCGCCCTCGATGATACCAGCTGTGAGCAAGAAACCATCAGAATAGTTGTCAGAAACACGCTGGAGTGAGCTTACGCAGATCCAGGATTTGGATCGGAGCTCCATGCACTTTTACTGTACCAGGTACAGTCGTAAGTGTAGTGAAATCAATTTCAGATACTTCGGAGTGTGTCCCAGTCAGTTTTGACATCAGGGTTGACTATAACGCAAGGTCGAGGCCCAGATATACTAGATGCTGAAAGCAAATATACCTTTCCGACGGAGGGAAAGCCCACGAATCCGACAGATGCTATGCCTGTTCTAAGGAGGAGTTGGCATTACATTTACAATATAGAGAGACACCCGTACCTTGCTACATCGAAGCCAATCCCCCCGCCGCCTCCTCCTCCGGCGGACGGGGAGATGAGTTCTCGTCTGAGCTTTGCAAGCTTTGCCTTCAGTTGGCCAAGATGGTAGCTGGTGGCCTTATTCTTCTGGGCTGCAAGTTGACATTGAACAGAGGATATGAAGTCGGAGATGACAATGACATACTCTTGGCCTGTGAACAGAACTGAGGCATAACGAACAATAAACGGAACAGAAGAACTCACCATTTCATCTTCGATTTCCTAGAGGACACACAAATAAGCAGACAGCAATAGAATACTTACATAGGACATCACTTTTATTTTCTGCACGGTGGTCATTGTCGCTGAAAGAGGAAGCGGAGTTTGCCGAGGTAGTTTGTTTTATTTGGGTGTGATAATTTCTTCCTCACAACCAGTTGGCTCCGTAGTCCTTCATTCATTCAAACTTACTGTCGCTCTCTTTGCAAACTCGTATGCGACTGGATCGCTCTCGTCTCATCCACCGTCCTTGATTCGAACTCCTATATCCTGCCTTTTCAATCTTTGGACTCAATATGTGTTGTGGTGGTCCCAAATGGAAGCGAGAGATCGTGCCAGACCATAAGGTGGGGCCTTCTTCCTGTTTTCGTCGAGGAAGAACTTTTCTGACTTGCTTTAGTTCGACTTTGTCGACACTCGCGAGTTTACCGACAATGGTTTCATGATGCGAATGAAGTCTGTTCTCGTTTCCGCTCTACCCTGGCACGCTCTAATAACCTCGTCTTCTAGGTACCTCTGGCTGTACATCATCGTCCTCAAGTCGTTCCTGGTCTATGTCTCCGATATCTTCACTGCCATCACCATGTTAACCACCACCTCCTGGTCAAATGAAATCTTCAATAACTGCGAAGATGTTGGCTGTGTTAGCATTCCTTTCAACACAGGAAAATGGCTCTTTGTTGGCTGTATCATCTTCTCGTTCTTGTTGGTGAGTATCTTATTCATACCTCAGCAATTGGCACCCCTCATTCGTTATACCAGCTAGGATACGAGGCCCGTAAATCCAAGAAGATCATTGCCAGCCGAGATATTTCCTATGCCTTCACCAATGTCATGGCCAACAACTATTACTCCCTCCGTTCGTCAACGCTGACTGTCTTGGTTTACGATTATGTGACGTGTATTTCACAGGCTCCTACGATCACTTCTGTTTCTTTGATCATATCAGCAACTCGACCAAGACAAGCGACGACTTTGCTTTTTTCGTGTTCTTTGTTTTCAAGAGTTCGTTTAAATGCTTGCCATTGCAAATGTGCACTAACGGTCATGTTCAGGCTGGAAGCGTGTTCTGCTGGCTGATGGTCCCCGTCAAACGATCAATGCCTTGACGCTCTACGCCATCTACCTCGCTCACAAATCTGAGGGGCACTGGTACGATGTGCCAAAGTATTTCGAAGGGAACAGTCTGTCCACATCCGCTTTAACCGTCACGACCTTCTTTACTGTTGTCGTCTTCGCTGGTTCTCTGCTGCTTCTTACAGTGGCCGGTGTATGTTACATTCCTTTACTTTTGCATATCCGTGGGAACCTGAAGGTATGAATGTCTTCCTTGAAAAGCTCTTAGCATTCATCATGTCTTGTAGGAATATTGCTGTCATAAAGTAGACAAGGTGAGCACCGTCTCCCATGCTGACCATTCATTCTGACTGACTGATGGCACACAGAGGATCAACACTGTCATTAAACGCCGACAAAAGCAGCGTCTGGCTGATGCTGCAAGGCTGGCGAAGAAGGAAGCGATGGGCGATTACTCACATCTCAAGAACAAGAAGGGTGAACTTATTGCCAAACCCCTACCTCAACCAACACTACCTAACCTCTCCGTCGACGATGACTTCGACGATCGTTCCTCCATCCACACCCGTGGCCCTCCTCCCAGCACCTATACCCAAGACTACTATTACTATAACTCAGACAAGAGCGCCTATCCACCCCCAATGCCAGCTTACAATCCCTATTCCACTGTCCAGGCACCAGATGCTGCCGCCCATTTCAATCCTTCTCAGCAGACTCTGGCTCATGAAGAGTCCTTGTATAATTATCCACAACAACCGATGTATGAGGAGTATAACGACAGCACGGCGCACCTGGCTGGAACAGTTACGCCTTTCGCACAGCAGTCACAAACGCACTTGGATGTTGCACCCAACTTGTCCAACCCATACAGCCCTGGGCCTGGTGGCAACTTCAATGCACATGATGTGTATCAAGGACGTGACCCAATGAGCCCGGATCAAAGCAGGCGATCGCCTCCTGCTTCGTATGGCCAACCTCGACCAAGCAGTGGGCTAGCTTACGACCAGGATTATCAGATTCCCCATTCTAATAGTCCACCTCCCCCCCATTCTGATGCACAACATGGAGATATAGCCTACTACGGTCACAATCACTTTACTGGTCAAAGAGTGGAGACTGGACGCGTTGATGGGGGTGCTGGCGGATACGCTGTTTGATGGACTTTTCTTACTTTCTCTTTTCTCCAGCACTTTATTCAACTTATCACTCCTCCTCTGCAACGTTTCTTGTCCTTCTCGGGTGGCAGACGGTTTAGTATTTGTGTACAACAATTGGATAAGGTATCAAATATACACAGTAGATCTGAACTTCAGCGTGTGCGAATGTCCATCCACAATTATGAAACTAACATAAACCCAAGGATATCCTACAGCAACATACTGCAAGTGCGATACAACTAGCTGAGCTTTCCCCAGATGACAATAATGATGAGCAGAATTAGAATAGCGACGATGGTACCTGTGACAACACGCTGTTGGTACATCCTGTACAAATTTCACCAAAATCTGTCGTCAGATTTGGTGTCCCAGCCTGTGAGATGTAATTAGTCAAGAACGATACCTTCTGATCATGCCCTTGAGGGTGTTCGAAGCACGCGAGATTGAGTTGTTTGCAACGTCGAGCTGAAGATGAGTAGGTAAAGCTGTTGAGCCAATGCGGAGTGATTTAGTTAGAGTCCATACTGTATTCCGCGAGTTCTCAATCTGCTCTCTTTGCGTCCTGAGGTTCATTAAGATATCCGCGCCCTGCTCTTCTGTCTCCAGCGCCAGACGTTGTGAATCCTGCAATCGTTTTGCCCCGTCCTCTAAGAGTGCTGTTCCAGAGAGTAAGCGCGCGCGGTCGCTGGCGGACCCGTATGGCTCATCGGAGGAAGGAAACCCAGGTCGAGGGGTTGAGAGAAGACTAGAGCGTGCGAGCTGTGCATTCACGTCCCTCGCCATCTTCTTATAGCCGGACAAATCTCCCTTTGCAGACCGTAGACGAGTCTGATACTGTGCACGAATAGATTGCGGAATGCCTTGAATTTCTATGTCCATTTGTGATACCTACAGAGACCGGAAGTAAGAACTGATTTCATTCCCAAGCAGTTGGACTAGTAGACTCGCCATTTCGTCAGCTTCGTCCAGTTCCATTTCGACACGCCGTATTGCAGCTTTGCGCTGCTCTGCGAGACATGCCATTAGGAGCTATAGAGGAGCATTGCAACGCAAAAACTGACCAGTGTCTTGATTCTCATTTCCCTCTAGTTTTTCACGAATAGTCTCTATGAATTGCTTGAACTCCTGCTCATACGAGTCAAACAAGGCCGTCGGTGAGGTATCCATGGTTTGATTGTAGAGAATTGGATGGAAGGTCGTTGTCGCGAGTGTTCTGACGCAGAAACTGCGGCTGGCGGCCCTTGATCGTGCCTATGTAATGCTAATAACGAAATCGTAAATACCCTCTTCATCACCATCTACCACAATGTCAAGCACAGGGTGCGTAGTTTCAGCTTTGAAAAGGCAAGACTCACTGAAATTGTATCAAAATAGGGTCTCCCTCTATCTCGACCCCCAGATACGTGATTGGGTATTGTTTCCAATTACTTTGGTCATGGTAAGCCTCACTTTCTTCTGCTATTCGCAGTTTCTTGAACAGTACTGCCTAGATATTAGTAGGAATCCTACGACACTACGTTGTGGTCTTACTTCAATCGTCCCCAAAAAAACTTCCAAGAGCCACCATCCGCGAACAGTAAGCAACGCGTATGCAAACTGCTCCCTTCAATTCACTCTCTTACGATGCGTAGGCGAGCACTGGCGCGCGCTCAGATACTTCGAGCAACATCAGCGAACTCCCCCATACCTCCCTCATTCTATAGATCAATTTCTCGCCACCTTTCAGAAGCCTTCGAAGCAGGGACATACCTCAAAGACGGACCACCCAAGGGTGACGCTCCGTCGACACCTCCAAATCCTATGACTGACCCGGCAGCAATGGATGGCATGATGGCTGGTATGAAGACTCAGATGGTTATGATGGTACCGCAGATGATTATAATGGGATGGATCAATTTCTTCTTTCAAGGATTTGTACTAAGTGCGTTTATTCAATCTTAAAATGTTACAGTTCTGTGCAGTTGGTGATAGTGCTTGCTCTCTAGTAAAACTTCCCTTTCCTCTTACCCTTGGCTTCAAATCCATGCTCCAGCGCGGCATTGAGACTCCCGACATGGACGTACGATGGGTTTCATCGCTGTCATGGTACTTCCTCAATTTCTTTGGATTAAATGGTTTATACCGCCTCATCCTCGGGAATGACAATTGTAAGAATCTCGAAGCTCTATCATTCTGTCCTGATGTCTGAATGTCTTCTAGCAGCAGACTCTTCTCAAGCCATGATGGCATCTCCCTTTGCTGCTAGTGCTAGCGCTGCGCAACCGGGTCAGCCCCAGGATTTCAACAAACTCTTCAAAGCGGAGAAGGATAACCTTGCATTTGCTGAAGGCCTGTATACTTGGGTAGGAGATAGCGTAGAGGACAATGTTCTCCGCAAGTACGGTAAAATATAAGCGCCACTTGGTTGAACCCATACCCGTGCCTTGGTCGCGTCCTATTTGGAAGTAGAGATAACACATTGGAACGGGTTAAGAGTATAGCTACATGGAAATGAGCTGGTACAAAGAATTACAGATAAGTAACGCAGATACCGCACATCAAACATCAAGTCCTTGTCGCGTGAAGCGTGTACAACCAGAAAAATGTGGATAGGGTGAGCAAACTACATAGGAAGAGCAACGAAGCGATGAACCATACAACCTGGACGGGGTGATGTCAGTGAGGAATTCCAAGGAGAATTTTGAAGGTACTTTACAGAACTACGCTCTATACCAAGCCGTCGTAAAGAGATAAAGCCTACCAAAGAAATTCAGGACTGTGCGCCTTTCGAGTGGCAAACTACTCACCTGAACAATTGTGGGGTCTTGCTTGCTGCCTTCAACAAACTCCTCGTAAGTAAGTTTGGCATCTTTGTCTCGATCCATATTCCGGAAGATCTTGTCAACACGCTAACGAGACAACATCAATATTGGCTGGTGTGGTACGCTGATAACGGGCCTGCCTTCTCCGGTGTGTCCTCATCAGAAGGCAGTTTTACCATCTCCCCAGTCATCTTGTATATCGATTGCACGATTTGAAGCATTTCATCATACGTGATTGTGCCATCCTTGTCTATGTCGTACAGCTGGAATGCCCCTGTAACGAGTGGAAGTGTATAAGAGGTCTGATACAGAGAACATCGCCGCATGCGTACACTTGAGTTTCTCGTCTAGCCGCCCTCTACTTGTGACACTGAGAGCGCAGATGAACTCTTTGAAATCAATCGTCCCGTTCTTGTTTTCATCAAAAACATTGAAGACATAATCTGCAAACTCTCCTGGGTCGCCGAAGGGGAAAAACTGCTTGTAGATCCTGCTGAACTCGGCCTTATCGAGTTGGCCAGAAGGACAGTCCTTCCTGAATCCCTTGTACCTAGAACAACGGATATGAGAAAGTCGGACAAATGGAAGCATTTATAGAGATAGACCATTGCTGGAGTTCCTTCTTGTCGACTGGAGCAGAACTTCAGCCTCAAAGCGAGCACAAAGGCAAGATGGCATACAATACGTGTTCTTCTGAAGGTCAGCAAGCTGTTCAGGGGAGAGTTTAGACTGGGATTTGCCCATGAAGGATGTGGTTGAGAATGAAATGAGAAGCTGTAGAATGAGGTCCACGGACCAGGGTAGGCCCTGAGGACAGGTGCATGGACCCGGAGACCGGGCCGACGAGGGTGGCGAAGGATGCATCGTGTCGAGGTGTTTTATGGAAAAATAAAACTCGTGGAGAGAAATGTCTGAGCGGATCGGCAAGAGAAGAGGCAATGTATGTTTTTGACGGTCTTCAAGCTGTAGTTCATGCCCAGCAACATACCGGAGTCAGCGCGATCAGCAGCAAACACTGCGAAGAACCACATGCCATCCACTTCTTTCTCACTACAATCACTCTTATACCCACATCTCATTAAGTCTTCTTCCTCTTTCCTCCGTCTTAACCTGACATGTGCTATGCTGAGGGCTCCGTGGACCAGGCTGTTAATGTCTGTCCAATGTGCAAGGTCTTTCCTCATGCTCGGTCAGTTCTTCTCTCTTCCTCTCTCTCTGCATCTCCCCTGATGTTCTGTCAAGTTGTCCCCACGTGAGAGACGTATGTCGGAACCGTGCATTGCACCCTCGTCTTGACGTTCTTTTTCTCAAGAATGCGGAAGGTAACATTCTTTTGTCGCCACACTTCGCCACGCTCACTCTATGCGCTATCGCAGTCGACTGGTTCAATGGGTGTGGATACTGCAAGGTCAGTTGTCTGCCTCCTTCATCGACATGTTGTCTCATCTGATTCGTCCAGTGGGCCCGTACAAACCCACCAGCAAAGTCTGCGGGCTTCAACAATCCAGGTTGGCCAGGATGCTGTCGTCCTCCGTCCCAGAGTGAATATCGCATGATTCAGGCCGCAGATTGGCGATCTGTCAGTCTCGTCCATCATATTCCTATTCCCTCCGAAATCAAAGCCGCTCTTGACGGCCTTACCGCTGGCGCTCGCCCCTCTAGCGCCAAGTCCTCGATGCCGTCCTTGGATCGAAGGAGCAGCAGCAGCGGTGGAGGAAGCGGCAGCCCTCCGACTAGATCCGGCAT
>JH814870.1:42783-72284 GCA_000296255.1 Omphalotus olearius VT 653.13
TATCTTGACACATATAATTAGGTTGCACAGTTGAAACTAGTCTCAGCCAGACCCAATTCCTTATCCTACCCCCCCAGCGAAGGGCCTTCCGACGCATTACGGATCTTATCATTGGTGCTACCGGCTTGATGGAAAATTAATCGCTGTAGCTGTCATCGATATCCTGCCCTACTGTGTGTCCAGTGTGCGTACTATTTCGGGGCCATAACATATCACGACATGCTCATTTTTTTCGAAACTCGGTATCAATAGGTTTACTTCATGTACGACAACGACTACGAGGAATTTTCTCTTGGAAAGGTGCGCGCGCGACCGCACTTCAACTTCGATTACATTTGCTCAATCTTGATCATTTAGCTGGGTGCACTCCGTGAGATCATCTTGACGTGCGAATTACAAGCCGCCGGAGCACCTACTCTCAAATACCTTTATCTTGGTATGTCTCTATATTGATTGTTTCTACTTTCTCAAATCTTCTCTTGCTAGGTTACTACATACACTCGTGTCCTAAAATGAAGTTTGTCGTTCCACCCTGTAATTTCCTCGCATCTTATGCATGTACTTCGGTGCGAAGGTACAAAGGCGATTATCAACCAAGCTATCTTTGTGATCCAGTAAAGTTTTCTTGCACCCTTTTAGTGTCTTATACTCACTCGCTGACCGCTTCAGGAGAGTTTCGCATGGTATCCTTTTACTGAATGTACACAGCTTCTAGCGGACAACCGGTATGCATGCTTCTCGACTCCTGAGCATTCAATACAAGGTCCTCCGGATCCTGAGATAGGTACACTTCTCCGTTCCTCAGTTCGACCCGAGACTAGATAACGGCTTCGACTGTATAGTGCGGCAATTTGATGTGTATGAGCCAAGGGACCTTGAGAACGACACATTGGAGAATGTATTGTTGATGCAGTCCGTTAGGAGATCGCAACTTTCCGTGGTTCCCGTGAATGTGAGTCCTCGTAAATGATTCTGAGTTGTACCTGAACGTTACTTTCAGGCCTCTCGCTACTGGGATATTCCAGATTTTAGAAAAGAGATTCTTTGCTGTGTGGAAGAGCTGGGTCCTGAGCTCGCCAAAAGTATCATTTTCAAGCTTTGATGGTCGCTAGTCTGCATACGCTGTATAATGTCTGTCACTTTTACGAAGAATAAATGAAGAAGGCGAAATATCGAAGAGGGGACGGTCGGACAGCTCAATTGCCACCGGACATTCTGCTTAAAAATGCAAGTACATACGTACCCTGCTCAGGCTATATGGGTCAAGTCTTGTAACAACCTAAGCCCAGAACAATTCCGTTAATTCCGTTCAGTGTAGTGAACCGAAGGCAATATATAGACGGTCGTGTTCGAGGCTCCAAAACTTAACACCTCTTTATTTCCTTTGTCCTCGATCGGGATCACCAAGTCTCCTATAGAAATGGATATAGCCAGTACGTGTAGTGCTTTTGATCCTCAGGCCTCACGACTCATACTCAGAAACAAAAGGGTACATGATGGGCACGAAAGTCATCTTCAAAAACCTGTCCCATAGTACTTTGAAGGGGTATCCGTGCACAATCAATTTAGAAGGGTATGCGGCGCTATAATCGGATATCCTTCCCATGTTCTCATTCAATGAATATCATATACATATGTAAGTATACGTGAGCAGCAATAACGACGTACATATGGGATGCGGAACGGAATTGTCAAACATCATTGCGATGCCTCCAAAGCATGATGAATTTTCGTGCAAAGATGGACGGCTGGCATTGAATGTGGTGATAAAAGGCTGAGCGCACGAAGGATAGAGTATCGATAAAAAGGTGCGGAGGAGACTCGTAATTATGTAAGCCCTGTTGTGTAATTAGCCCTGTGTCAAACCTAATATTAGGGCTACACTACCAGTGACCTCCATTGATCGGTCCCGGCCTGCGATTGTGCCTCGGGTCTACACTTATGTGGCCGAGAAGATCTGTCAGTCGTCCATCGAAGTCCTGTCTGCCGTGCCCTCAAACCCACGGTCCAGGGAATACTTCAGTATTCTACGCCAATCAAGATTGCCAAGTATAGGAGCGAGCATGGATCCTCCAGTCGTGTTTTAGGCGCATTAAGTATCACTTCATCTCGTATGTCGAGGACAAGAAATTTAGGGGGGAAATAGGAGCGGATTTACGCGAACGGCCGTAACAAACCATCCTTTAATATTGTGGTTCGGCACACAATCCTGCTTGTCAATCAGAGGACTTAACGTTAAACTCAGCCACGCAAGCTTTGATTTACTGTAATGCGACCTAAGTCCTTCTGGTAACATTCTCAAGTTCTCTTTTCGGACCCTTGTCATGGAAAATGCTTCAATCCGTCTACTTATATAATGGACTCATCCACCATTCCGCGCTCTTTTCCTAGATTACAGCACACTATCGCTGTACTTCAGCACCATGAAGCCTGGTTCTCTATTCTCCCCCAGTGGCTGGCGAAAGAGGAACCAAACAGTATCCCCCAGCTCAGTAGAGCGGGTCTCGGTGTCTTCTGATGCATGGAGGACTGCGAAGCCACTCCCTGAGTGTCCTTATAGCTTACCGATCGGCTCAGAGCTTTCAGTTCTGGCAGAGAAGCGGACTGTAGCTGACAGAAGGCCCGGGATAAATTCACTTCCCAATGCACGCCACCCCTTCCATATCCACACAAGCATCGATAGTTCGTCCTCAAGCGCCACCCTTCGCTCTCTGACTGAAATCTCCGATGTTAGTTTCGTGTCTCTTACCCCTCTACGTCCTGCAAGGCCTCCAAGCTTGAACCTCGCAGCACCTCCAATTACATCCTCACAGAGCTGTCCCGGGACCCCGTCGCCTTTGACCTCACATCAGAGCTCAAAACATCAGCATGCACGAACAATCACTTTCGCGCACCCTGACAATAGAATGCTTCACGCGAAGCGAAGCATGCCAGAATTGGATGGAGTCTGGAAAGGATTCTTAGAAGATGTTGATGAAGACGTCCACCCGTTACATTTCAAACGCTCCGTACCAAACTATTCTGATGGGAATGTTTCTCGTTATCATCATCGATCTGTTTCCAGACATCATATCCATGGCGAGCCAAACGCTGACCCACCCTTGGTCGATCGGAGTCTGAGTTCTCCAGCGCTACCATATGACTATAGACAAATTATTCCGCAGAAACCCAGGCTTTCCAACCAACATCATAGTTCGGAGTTTTCACCACACCTTCCGTATGCTGAGGAATACCATCCACCACCATCTGTTATTCCCGTGCCAGCAGACTGTGAACCGAGGTTCACATCGGAATTCTCTCTATCGTTATTTCCTGCGCCTCCTCCTTTGAGGATCAGAAAGAAAGCGCCGAAACCTCTTATCTTGAACCCTACATCTACCATTGTTCCTCTACCCATGTCGCCTGATACTGGTTCTACAGATTCGACTCCGGTTGCTACCCCTACAACGCCGACTCAACAACTACGACCAGTCAGGAAATCAACAACTCCTGTATCAATACTTAAGAAATCTTCCTCCCCTTCTTGTGTATCATCTCCTACTTCGTCCACCTTTCCACCGAGTCCGCTAAGTCTGAAACACGATAGTTCTCCGCCGTCACCTTATTTTCGACCAGGACGCCTTGTGCAATCCGTCCCTCACCCTCCCTCCACATTCACGCGTCTTGCAACCGCACATCGGACCACCTCCAGTGACACACTCTCGGATTGTAGTTCGTCCAGCTCGCACCGAAGCCGTTTACATTCTTCTCACTCTTCTATGTCTTTCCCACAATCCTATCTAGTGAGTTGTCTTCAGCATCCAATTAACCTCTCTCTCACGAGTTGTAAAGCAGGTTAGCGGACGAAGACCCAAACCACGAACTCGTTCGCCGCCGCAGGTTGAATGGGGGATAGCTGTATGAGATGTGGATCAGTGCATTCTCTCCCTCATTCCTCATCCGGTAGACCTGGAGTCGAGTATCAAACCTGCATAGACACTGTACTTGTATATTTATGCAATTAAATAAGTAGTAATGTTGTGTTGTACATTATTGATATGTAGCTCAGAGCTGGTGTTGAATGCTAGTGATATGTAGCTCAGAGCTGGTGTTGAATGCTAGTGATATTTACAGTGGTGTCCGCCTCCTGTAAGACTTTTACTGATTCTTTTTGGCTTCAGTACTCAGCGCAGGATGTGCAATTAATTTTTGTGACTGCTTGTCTTCGGACAAAGAAACGATAATGTATGCCACAAGAATGATATTGGCCGCCACAATAGCGGTGATGGCAGCGAATGTGTCATTTCCTGGTAACCAAAAAGTAAGATACTCTCATGGGGTGCAGAGAGTAAGAAGAATATCACCATTCCAGAGGTATTGCCTGCTTCCAAAATATGCAGTCAAGGGCGCTAAACCCAAGGAAACGCTGAATATGATGAGCTTCACGAGTGTTCCCCTGAAGCAACCCCAAAATAAGTGAATCCTACGATACATTGTAATCCACCAACCTTGAAGCAACGTTCGTGTTCACATTGCTGATGGCTGCCTGGTCACTCATGGTGGAAAGTTCAGCAGGGGGAAGGGGAAGCGATGCCAGTGAACACGTGCTATTCATTCTCTTGAAGCTTGTCTCATTCCAAATCTCTCGTTTCACAATAATTTGGCCGATTTATGCACTCCGTTCAACAGGACAAGCAAACTGGATGGCGAAGTTATTTCTCTGGCTGGGACTTACGTCCATCTGAGTGGGATATCCTGATTCTGTCAACAGTCATAAAAGCATTGCTCTTTCCCGCGTAGTGAGTACCATTTATCGCACAGGTGGAATGCTATTTTCAAGATCCTAGCCGTTCTACAGATTTTGAAGTTCACAGAAACTGGCTGGCAATAACTTACTCTCTTCCCATGTCGAAATGGTATTACGATGTAAGTCTACTTTCTGTACGTGGCATATTTTCTGAGTCCGCTTTTTAGGCAACTTCGGAGTGGAGTACGTTCTCATTTCACCGACTGTGACAGCTTGTCTAACTGTATGCAAGCATTGGATTATCCGCCGTTCTTCGCCTACTTTGAGAAACTACTGTCCATTCCTGCCTCCGTCGTTGACGCAAGGATTGTCGATCTCAATAATTTGAACTATGACGCTTGGTCTGTCATTGCGTACCAAAGGTCAACTGTAATTTTGACTGAGCTTGTGCTCGGCGCCGCTGTTCTCAAGTACGTGTCTAAGTTTGGAGAATGGAAAAGAAACCTGATAGTCTATCCTTAGACTTACACGAGAAGCTGTTGATCCGTCCACACAACGAATAATCTCAGCATCCCTATTCATGCATCCAGGATTCCTCATTATTGATCACATTCACTTTCAATACAACGGGTTCATGTTTGGCATTCTTCTATGGTCCATACTCATGGCTCGTAATGTGATTTGTACTCAAACATTAATTGACATCAATTCCTAACGTCGAGTCAGGGCAAGAAATTGGCCAGCGGTATTCTTTTTGCTGTTCTTCTGAATTTTAAACACATATACATGTACCTCGCTGTGAGCACCGCGTCGTCTTTCTTCTTTGAACCTGTTACCTGACTAGATGGTGTCAGCCCGCGTACTTCTTTTACTTGCTACGCTCTTTTTGCTTGTCACCTTCGGGAGAAATTCAGATAAAGAATTTCCTTGCACTGGCCAATGCTGTCATCGCCGTTTTCATCGCCTCTTTGGGACCGTTCATCCTTATGGGTCAGATACCCCAGCTACTGTCTCGCCTGTTCCCCTTTACTCGAGGGCTCAATCATGCTTATTGGGCTCCCAATGCATGGGCTTTGGTCACCGCTGCTGACCGAGTACTTCTCCGATGTAAAATTCTCTTTTATGTTTCTTTTCTTGGACTTATGAATTTCTTACAGATATACAACGTACTGGTCTGGATGTTCCCATTAACCTTGCCGGGGTAGCCTCTGCATCTAGAGGCCTAGTCGGAGATACTGTGTTTGCTGTCATACCGAATATCAAGCCCGTACACACATTCACGATTACCCTCGCTTTCCAATCCGTCAGTCCATGATCTTTTTCTTTGGCATAATTTCTGAATGGCATGTAGATAATTCTTGTAAAGCTATGGCTGCATCCAACCTACAAATCATTCTTAACGGCGTTGACTCTCTGCGGTTATACGTCTTACTTGTTTGGCTGGCACGTCCATGAAAAGGCCGTACTGCTTGTACTCGTACCCCTTAGGTGAGAGGTCGGCCTTTGCATCGTGCATCGTGTATCATATGGTTGACACTGTGCAGCTTGTTAGCCGCAGAAAGACAAGCGTACTTCCGCACCTTTGTGTTGGCGACTGTCTCTGGCGTTTTCTCTCTATTCCCCCTCCTATTCACTCCTGCAGGTAAGCATTGTGATCTCCTGTGTCTTCATCATCTCCTCAAATATTTCTAGAATCTGTAATCGAGGTCATTTATTCTGTGGTCTGGTTCTCCTTGATCTACTTGCCGTTGTCTAAACGTGTCTACGAGTCAGTACCATGTTTCTGAAACCATTCGCTGTAAACTTAATGCAATGCAACAGGTTTCCACGGTCGTTGACTTATGTGCTTCTGGATCTTGCTGAAAAGGCCTATCTGGCTGGCTTCGTGCTACTTCAACTTTTCGTCACGCTGTTCCCAGCGATCATGTCATGGAAATCCAAAACCAGCTCGTGCATCTCAACCGATGATGTGTTATGCCCAGAGAGCCTTGACGCATCCTCCAATCAGCAAGAAATGGTATTTCTCCCTCTGATGTTGACCAGTGTGTATTGTGCAGTTGGCTTGGTCTGGGGTTTCATCCGCTTACTATATGTATATATGAACGAGGAGACAGCATACCAGGGACAGTTAAGCACAATTCAGTAACATTGCGTACATTGGTACATACTATCCATCTCTGTGTCACTGTCCATTTTGAGGAATAGATAAGATTATTACATAATAGTTGCCATATCGGGGGCTCCGCCTTGAGTTCCGGCCAAAAATTTCAGCTTGTCCGAACCTCCTCATGGTGAGCTCTAACAGTCTGCTCTTCAAGGCCGCAGGCTAATGACTTCAAGTTACGTCGTCAAATACGAGAACGCAGACAATATGTCTATGCCAAATCTCTCGAAGCTCAGGAAAGACAGACTTATGAACGCAAACAGCAGCTCAAAGAGGCTTTGGCGACTGGAAAATCTTTACCTACCGAGTTGAAAAAGGATTCAAGAACGCTGGGGCAGCAATTGGCTTTTGACGAGGCCCAAACAGGTCCGTAACAAAGACATTAGTCTTGACGAGCCTGAATTACATCTTTATCAGCACAGATCCTCAGACCCACATTGATAATGAGTATTCACGAGCTGGAATCCAAGACCCAAAGATTGTAATAACGACTTCAAGGGATCCGTCGTCCAAGTTACTTCAATTCTCTAAGGTGTGGGCATTAGAAACGCCAGCGTTCTTCCACTAATCTTTTGACAATGCAAAGGAAATGAGGCTGGTTTTTCCGAATTCTCATCGAGTCAATCGGGGGAATTATGTTGTGAAAGAGCTAGCAGAAGCATGCAGAGCAAACGATGTCACAGACCTCATCGTCATACATGAACACCGTGGTACCCCAGGTTTGTCGCGTCTGCTTAGCATCGAGTACGGAATTCTAGACTCACACCCGACTTTCAGATGCCATGATTGTATCTCATTTCCCTCATGGACCAACGGTATACTTTACCTTGAACAACGTCGCACTTCGACACGATATTGTTACCTATAAAGAATCTACTGTCTCTGAACAGTACCCCCATCTCATATTCGAAAACTTCTCGTCGAAGCTTGGTGAGAGAATACGAGATGTTCTCAAATACCTCTTCCCGGTCCCGAAAGAAGATAGCAAGAGGGTGATGACCTTTGCCAACGAAAATGATTTCATTTCATTCCGGTAAACTGCCATTTCACTTTCATTTCCATTCACCGTGCTGAGCTTCATTCCGAGACACCATGTATTTCTCAAAGTATCACGTCAGGTTCAACTTGCTGAAGTTGGTCCGCGGTTCGAAATGAAACGTATGTACATGGACTGTTGTTCTTAATGCTCGGGACTAACGCAACTGAATTAGCATATGAGATCCGACAAGGAACAATAGAACAGACGGAAGCAGAACGAGAATGGGTGCTTTCCCATTACTCTCGGACGGCCAAAAAACGAAACATGTTGTCAGGACCAGGCTTGTATTCTGGACCCAGACATTCGCGTGCACCTCCAAACAAGAAAGTGAAGAGGTGACCACGAAATATATATGTTTCTAGTATCAACACCTCTGGTATCAATACCTGTATTATTATTCGCAGCGGCACAGTGTAATGAGTCACTACATTCAGACACAGGCATGTATGTAAATTGGGTCCGAGCACTGTCCTCTCTCGAGATTCGCGCTGATAAACCGAGGACATCTGGTCTGTTAAGCGTGAATCAGTCTGTCATTAATTTAGCATCCAGCTGGGCAAAGCCTTCGAAGAGCGCTTGGAATAGGTCGACACAACTTTGAACGTCACTATTGTAGAGTAAATTAGAACGGAGGGGGCCGACAATATCACTGAGACTGACCTGGACCCAGCCGTCTCTCGAATAGAGTGCATAGACAACATTGGACATCCAATGTCCACAGTTCTCATACCTATCGTTGATAGGTGAGGACCAACGGTGGAGCCACAACCCCTGAGCACATCAGGAATCAGAGAGCCAATAAATGGAACATGGGTCTAAAGTCGTACATGTCGTTTCGCACTTCATACTCCTGCGCCTTCCCGCCCTTTCTTTCGATTAGCTGTTTGATGAAGAAGGACCCGATAGCATCGCTTGTATATCTCTGCTTAGCATTTGTCTTGATTACGACACCGCCATTGATTTGGGGTTGGTGATTATCCTGGTGCTTCGAAGTGTAGTTAGGGTGAATTGCATGACCCATGTCACAAGACACCAAAAAGGAACGAGAGATACTCTGCGCCAGAGTCTCTGGAGTGGGAGAGAGGCGGCTAAGCAGTGAGGGGATGAGATTGGACTCAGCACCGGTTGTAGAAACACTGCCGACCTCCTCATGGTTGAAAAGGGCAATGCAGTTCACATTTCCATCTGAATAAGGGAGCAGGTCCGAGGATAGGCTCCCGACTAGAGCGTCGAGAGCACAGAATCTGAAGTTAGGTCAATGTCAGTTAAGCTCATATTGGTTACAAATTCGATACTGACGAAGAAAACTGATTGTCCAAGCGAGGACTGAAAATGAATTCATTGTTGATACCACCCAATTGGGACGGCTGTGTGTCGTAGAGATGCCTAACAATTGCCGTCAGCAATCCATCTTACATTAGTTAGATCGGACTCACAGCTCAAAATCATGGATCTCGTCTGGTGCAACAGACAGTTCGGAAGCAAGGAGTGCAAGAAGTGCAGAATGATGATTGTCTTCAATGCTAGTTGCCGTTCTTGGGGTAATTACTTCTCCTGATTTGGCATTTAACTGAGCCGATATCAGACCTAGAATTGGCACGAACTCTGATTCCTGGTTGAATTTGAAGTTGTCGTTGGCCGTTCTATCCACTGTGGAGATATATGGTTTGTTAATAATCAGTCGTCGTGAAGCATTTGACGGACCCACGGTGGATAGCTAGAGTTGGAATTCGCAGAATAGGCCGATCGATCTTCACCAGACGGGAAGAATAGTCTCCTGCTGGACTGGAGGTAATGACTCTCCCCGCCAAAGACAAATCACGATCGAACCAGGAGTGCCAGATGCCACCCCCGTAAGTTTCAACGTCAACCTGAAGATATCCCGACTTGCTTCGCTTAGAAACGGGTCGTACCTACTCTGCGATTGGCATACTAGACGTTAAACAGTGTCCGGAGTAGCTCACCCGAAGATTGGGACTGTCGATGTGAGTTGCGACGATGCTAAGCCCAGTACCTTGCTTCCACTGTTGTGGGAGAGTGAAAGCAACGATTGCAGCTTGATTTCTAGCGAAAAGCCTCAGTTACGCATCGCAACAGAAAATAGAGACATACCTGGTGAAGTAGTATTTTCCTCCTGCCTTGATTTCCCTGTCCCACGCATCCAGCTCTTTTAGCTAAGGATGCGAATGAGTTAGGGATAGACCTGGAAGTTATCGAGTCCATCTACCTTCCTGAAGCCGACTTTTTCAAGGCGCTGAGCCGCATTCTGTACGGCGTGAAAAGGAGTGGGGGAGCTATTGACGAAGCTGAGAAGCTTGCTAGCTGCTTCGGGAACGTTTGAATGAAGCATCATTATTTTTTTGCCTTATACTTGTCTCTTTGTGAACGATCCTGTGTACAGTGTACAGTTTGCTCCGTCCCACGCGTCCAGCGTCTATTCTGTTTTCGGCAACTCAGAAAAAACTTTCGCGCTGCCAGTGCCATGGTCCAAAGTTATCTGCGCCATGGACCGACTCAGGTATTTTCTTGTCTCGTCCACCTAAAGATCGATCTAAAACCTCTCTAGGCTTTTGGTTTAGTTTGCAGCTCCTCGTCCAACTCAGTATACGACGGTAAATTGGCTTATGTGCCTGCACTCGAAGATGTTCTGGTCTGGAACTTGAAAAAAGGCGAAATGGTGTGTAGGCTACATATTTTCATCAGATTATCCGTAACTTGTCGGTCAGATTGCTATGTGGCACGAGACGGGACACAGATCAGAAGTCACTTGTATTCTGCGCTCTCCTCGAAAGGATACTTTCGCTGTGGGCTATGCCGATGGCTCAATCCGTCTCTGGAGTGCAGCTACGGGGACAGTAATCACTACTTTCAATGGTCACAAGAAGTCAGTATCAGCTTTGGCTTTTGACGAGCAAGGGACCCGACTAGCTTCTGGTTCCCAAGATACAGACCTGATAGTATGGGATGTTGTCAGCGAAGCTGGATTGTATCGGTATGCCCTTGTACAATTTTGCAATAAGCACGTTTAATTTCTCTCTTGCAAGGCTCCGTGGTCATCGAGACCAATTAACTTGCATCAAGTTCCTATCGATTTCCAGCGACTTGCCGTCTACGTCGACTGCTTCCTCTTCTGGGATGCTACTCACAACCTCAAAAGACACTTTCATGAAACTTTGGGATTTGTCATCTCAGCATTGTCTACAGACAGTCGTTGCTCATCGTTCTGATATCTGGGCAATGGACTTAGACATGACACGAAACCTAATATTCACCGGCAACGGCGAAGGAGAAGTCAAGGCGTGGAGCATTAATGTGGAAGAGGTGAACGGTGGTTTGAAGGAGACTACGACAGGAGAAGTACAGATGCCGCTGTATTGATAGCTTTCTGCTGCTGATATCCTTCTAGATCGCCAAAATTATAAACCCCGTCGCAGCTCTTCCTCTGTCGTCGCGGAATCGAGTCGCTCAAATATCGTTTCACCCAAACCGACCGCTACTGGCAGTCCAATCTCATGACCGCTCAGTCGAGATCTTCAGGATTCGTACTCAGGAGGAGATTCGCAAGAAGCAGTCGAGGCGGAAGAAGAGGGCTAAAGAAAAGAGGCAGAAGGACGGAAGCAAGGCTACAGGAAATCAAGACAGTGATGACGAGGTTGGAGGCGATCAGGAAATAAATCTCGTGGATTTGTTCACGCCTCACATCATCATTAGAGCAAGTGGGAAGATCAGATCGTTTGATTTTGCGAAGAACGACGTTGCCGCAAGAGACGAGGTGCAGGTACGCTGACTGCTATACTTCCCCTGCCTGAGTCCTCACTACCCTTTCAGCTTTTGACTGCTCTTTCCTCTAACGCTCTTGAAGTCTATTCGGTGCCAATGCCTTCAAAATTCAAAGAAACACCCGAATCAACTCGTACATTCTCAGTTGATCTGCCGGGCCATAGAACTGACGTCCGAACATTATCTCTGAGTTCAGATGATCAGCTCTTGGCCTCTGCTTCGAATGGTGCGTTCTTGAAATTCCTGCGTAGCATGCCCCAGGCCTCATCTACTGTACTAGGTTCTCTAAAAATCTGGAACATGAAAACAACTGCCTGCATTCGTACGATGGATTGCGGTCACGCAATAAGTAGCACTTTTCTGCCAAAAGATCGACATGTCAGTGACTTTAACTTATAAACCATCTTCCTGACCTGACTTGTTTGTCAGATTGCTGTCGGGACCAAGACGGGCGAAATTCTCATATACGACATCGCCTCTTCCACGTTGATAGAAACCATTTCTGCACATACAGGCACAGTCTGGTCTTTACATGTACGAGCAGATGGCGAGGCTTTAGTCAGTGGTAGCGCCGACAAAGACGTCAAATTTTGGTCGTTCGAGTACAAGGATGTTTCAGAAGAGAGCGTTCGTACCTCCTTTACCATATATTGTTTTCATTGATTTTAGTTGTTTTATTTTTACAGGCACAAACCAAAAAATCAATCTCGCTTGTTCACATTAGAACGCTGAAGATGACGGACGACGTTCTCGCTGTAAGGTATAGCCCTAACGGAAAATTACTCGCAGTTTCTCTTCTAGACTCTACCGTAAAAGTATTTTACCAAGACACGCTCAAGTTCTTTTTGTCGCTTTATGGGCATAAGGTTCCGTCTACTTACCTATGTCGTCAGGCTTCCGCTAATCACTGCTACTGTAGCTCCCAGTTCTTGCTATGGATATTTCCTCTGACTCGAAACTCATTGTGACTTGCTCTGCCGACAAGAACGTCAAAATATGGGGTCTAGACTTCGGCGACTGCCACAAATCATTATTCGCCCACGAAGAGAGCGTAATGCAAGTTGCGTTCGAAAAAGATTCTCACTGCTTCTGGAGTGTCGGAAAGGATAAGATGTTGAAATACTGGGACGGCGACAAGGTCTTTTTGTTCCTGCCTCGAAATTCAGAATTCATGGCTCACCTCACTACTATAGTTCGAGAACATTCAGAGACTTGAGGGTCACCATTCGGAAATTTGGGCTTTAGCATTGAGTCACTACGGCAACTTCGTTGTAACGGGTTCCCATGATAAGTCAATCCGGGTATGGGAAAAGCTGGATGAACCGGTCAGTCTGATCATGTTCAATACAAGAGACCTCTTTCAAACGTACCGCCGTCATAGCTTTTTCTTGAAGAAGAGCGTGAACGAGAACTGGAAGAGCTATACGAAAACGGGATTACAGATGTACTCAATCGGCGCGATTTGCCACTAGGGGCAGTCGACGGAGCCCCTGAGTCTGTACCTGCTGAAGCTACAGGCGTCAGCAAGCAAACGAAGGAAACTCTCATGGCTGGAGAGCGTATTATGGAGGCTCTAGATTTAGCCGACGCAGAACGCACTGCTCTAAGCCAACATGAAGAAGCGATGTCCCGATTGTCAGCAGACGACGCAATGAGGATGCAGCCCCCGCCGAGGAATCCCGTCTTGGCTGCGTATGACCTGGAACCTGAAGCATATGTCCTGAGGGTGGTCGAAAAAGTACAGAGCACGGCCCTGCAGGATGCCTTACTTGCATTACCGTTTGGCAGAGTTGTTTCCCTGATGGAATATCTCAATATATGGGCCCAAAAGGTCAGCTTCTCTTCCACCCTTCAACCAGACAGCGATAAAGAACTCCTGTTAGGACTGGAACATCGTACTTGTGTCACGTATCATATTCTTCTTACTCAAGACTCATCACCACCAAATTGTGGCTAATCGCATCATGCGGACATCCTTAATACCTTTGCGCAGGCACTTGCGTGTGGCTTTACAGCGACAGAAGGAAATGATTGGCTACAATTTGGCCGCACTTCAATACATCCGCAGGCGAAACGATCACGAGCGCACAGCTCAGTTCCTTGAAGAAGAGATGGACGAAGCAAAGGTGCACTTGAAGATCTCGGAGGGCAAAAAGAGGAAAAGAGTGAATTTACAGTCATAATTTGTGTGGAATAGACAGTACAAAAAGCGATTAGAGTACATAGTCATGATGCTGTAAGGATACAAGTAATGTTGAAGGATAGCCTTAGATGATACATTGTTACTTGGTAAGATTAGAAAGGTGTGATTAGCCCGGCTGATCATTGTTTCGGTCCCCAGAGATTAACGATCCTGAAGGATTGGTTAGAAACAAATTCAATATAGAGATGTTCATGGCTTACCACTCAGAGTCAGAAGGTTCGGTGGATGGTCTCATCTGAACATTAAGAGTGCCTTCGTTCAGATCCGCGACCGTACCAAAGGCGGCTTTGGTAAGGTCGACGTGTTGGGATCCGGCGGCACATCCAGCGCATGTATCGACAACTCTCACGAAGACACACTTCGTTGGTCCATTACAAACTTGGTACAGACGTTAGACAGCAAAAAATCTTTGACAACGTTGACATACGTTCTAAGAATTTAAAGCATTTTGGCTTATTGATCCATCCATGCTCAGTGAGCGCACACACGAATGATTCGTCCTGCTGTCTGAGGTCAGTAAGGTCCCGCTTGACGATGGAAAGCACTTGCAGTAGGAGTCCAGCCTCCTGAGGACCAGCAACTAGGATTCTTTAAATCTTGGCCTGTATACCTGTACATTTGTGGAAGCATGCAAGATATAAGATACGATAAAACCTACCAAGTAATAGTAACATCGGAAGCCTTTCCCACTCCCTCCAAGCCTTTGATAGTCGGAAGCCCAGAAATAGAAATAGAGGCAGCTTTGCCATTGCCTTGCGACGCGCTCTTTTGCTTTGCGGCTGTCCTTTCGACAAGTTGCGAGAACTCCTTGCGCTTGTACTTGTATGGAAGATCAGTGACATTCACAGCGTTCCAGCCATCGCGGGGGTCAAATTGATAGGATTCGCCGAGTGAGTGAGCCCTTGCATATCTTGCCGGAACGCTTGCAACAGAACTTGAGGGCGCAGGCAGACTAGCAGCGGTGACACCAGGAAGAGCAGAAGCCACAGAGATAAGAACCAAGATCGCTGTAAGAATCGCTGTTCGGCGAGACATCCTAGAGCGGGAAAAAAGAAAGAAGAGTGTAGTCAGAGTGAGAGGACGAGTAAGTTACCTGCTGGTCCGGGCCGGGGTCGTGTACCTCCAAAGTCGCGTCACATGTCAAGCTTAGTCATATTTGTGACTCGGCAGCAAGCGGCAAGTATTCTAGTTTGTTTTGTTTTTTTTTTTTTTTCATTGTTCGAAGGGGACATGAACAGGAAATCGCGTAGCAACAATGACTCGAACAGAAGAAAAGGTATTGAATTTTCTTCAGATGCCATCATCAAATTCAAAGTTCTGACTCACCTTGGGCCGGCAAAATTCGGTAAATTGTGCGTGCCGAACATCCGTATTAGCGCCGCTATGTCATCGAGCAGCGAGCAATGAGTTCAAGATTCAGATCCTTTCTCTTCTGCTACAATGCCCGCAGATTCTTCTCACAATGCTCAAACTCGCAGAGCATCTCGGAAGCACACTCATGACGACGAAATTGATGTCAGGAGAGCTAGGGGTGAAGTCAGTGCTCAGGTCCTGCCATTCTTCTTGCCTTTTCACTCTAAATCATTTCTTCAAAGATTTCTTGCGCAGAGTGTCGGCGGTAAGCTTGCATGACCTCGTTTCAAGGCATGGTTTAATTCGATCAAAGGCTGAAGTTGAAGTGCGACAAAAAACTGCCATGTAGTTCATGTAGTGAGCAGCAAAAGCAGTTCGATTATCTGCAAAATTTCAAACAAGGACATCTTAGTACGCCGCGGTTGCCCCTCCATTTGCCCTAATGGCAGTCTTTCTACTGGTCAAGGGACTCGGTGTGTTTTTTTGTCCTACTATTAGTTTGATTTTGAACTGCATCTGTCTACAGCTTTGTCTTGGCAGACACGTCTCAGCTACATGCTAAGATCACCGAAATGGGTCAACGTATTCGCCAATTAGAGGATGCCCTTGCGATTTCCCAGTCTAGTGTTTCAAACGAGCCACATCCCCTCCTCCGTGACGAGCTTTTGACAATCAAATTTGGCCCCGAGAATGGCTCCATACAACAACACCCACGCTCTCGAGACCCATCTATGGACTCCATTGATGCTCTTGGGACCCTTACCATTGGTGATCGAGGAGAGGCTAAATATTTTGGACGTTCGGCCGGGTCTGAGGTTTGTCGTTAACTTATATCAGGTTTATATTATTAACTTGTAACATCCAGACACTTTTACTAGTATGCACCCGCCGTTATCTTCACTTTCCTGAATTGCTCATGAAATATTTTAAGGCCGGGGCCGAAATGGAGCTCACATGTGCTGACGAAGATGAACCACCGACAGTCGATGGAGAGGTCATCCGATTGTCCACCTTGTTCCCATTCTGCTATGACGGGAACAGCGACAGAGCTCTAGATCTGATATTTTCGCATCTTCCAGAGCAGCCTCGGGCATGGTCTCTATGTGAAACCTATTTGGAACAGGCTTCATGGCAGTTTCGGCCTATACGACGCGAAGAACTCATTGACGAAATACTTACGCCAATATATCGTTCTTTAAAAGAAAGACAAAGCTCGAACGTTGATCAGCCGCATACGGTGTCTGCACACCGTGTAGCCGCTCTTTGCATTATTTTCGCTCTCGGGGCACTGGTGGATCTCACCCTAGAACCGTGTATGTTCTGATGATGCATTTGTACCCTTGACTTAAGCCTGACCAAGAGCACAGTCAGTGCAGAAGCTGAGAAATGGTTTACTTTGTGTCGGGCGGCACTATCTCTTCGTTCTGTTTTTGACTCCCCTGAAGTCTGTACTGTGCAGACTGTCGTTCTCATTGCTTCTTATCAAGCGATGGCCGGGAAGAGGTATACTATGGATAGCGCAGTAAGCGTATGGTTCTGTCGTTTCTTCAGTTTTGACTAATCCTAGACAGTGGACCGTCATGGCGTTAGGAGGAAAATTAGCACAAAGCGTGCGTGGCACGTATTACCTGCATTCAACTTCCTGACCTGGTTTCTCGTTTCCTAGATTGGACTTCGTCAGTATAATTGCTAGCTTCATGTAAATTCTTGTTCTGATAATGTGGACTTAGATCGCGACAGTGCTCGATGGAATCTAGATCCTAAAACCGTTAACAGAAGACGGTCTTTGTTTTACGAAATTTTCTCTTCTGATATCTTCCATGTAAGTCATATCTAGGGTGTTCATTTTGAAAAGGATTATCATTTCTTCAGAGCCTTTCCCTTGGTCGTCCTCCAGCAATACGCATGTCGTATGTTGATTGCGAATTTCCTTCAGACTATGATGTGCAAATGGACGAACAGGGTCAGCCAATGATCGGATGTATGTCGCGCAAATGTTTGAAAAGCGTAATCTAACATCATACATTGTCAGTCTATCAGTGGAAATACGAATTTTGCACGGAAATTTTTGCTCAAGTGCTTGAGTTGACGTTGACGGCAGAGTCGCCGAATTACCAGACAATACTTGACCTGGATCGTAAAGTACGGGAGAAGACGCTTCCTCCGCACCTCAACGTATTCATGAGTGCCGAGGACGAGCATTGTACCCCAGATGCATACATGCGTGGGTGTATACTGGGACAGTATCGATCGATTAGTACGTACCGCTGTTCCTGAGGTATAGATCTTCTCCCAACCTATCCACAGCCCTGCTTTTCATTCATCGTAGCTTTTTCGCACAAGCAATGCTTGACCATCCTGTCAATCCACTCAGAAGCCCTTACGCTCCCTCATTCTTGGCAGCATATCGATGCGCGTCAGGGGTGATCAAGTCATCTCTCAACCATTATGATAGATTTCCTGAGCTTTGTTGTAGATGGTGGGCTGTCTGGAATCACCGTGAGCCGTTGTTTATAATTCCCTCGCTTTCAGAAGTGCTCAAGTGTTCTTTGTGCAATTCCTAGTTTTTTCTGCAGCTGTATGTCTCTGGACGCAGTGTCTGCTTTGTTTGCTAATCTAGCTTATGCAGATAATAGTGGGCTCCATTGTGACTCGTTCGCCGTCATCAACAATGGCACCCAATGCTTTCATCGAATTGGGGCTTGCTTGTGATCTTTTCGAGAGAGGTGCAAGAAAATCTCGGCGAGCGCGCAGTGCTCTGGTACGGCCCTTCATTCGTACGCGCAATTCATATACTTACTTTGAAAAGGCAATTCTGTGTAAATTGCGAGACAAAGCCTTCCAGGTATATTCTCAGTACCGCAGCGGCAATCCTCCGATCCCGAGCACCTTGTCGGTTGGGCGCGACTACGGAGATGACGAATTAGCTCTATTCGGCGGGCAGACAAGGGTTTTGTTCAGCAAACTGTTGTCAGAGCGGAAGAACACACGCAAAGATTCGAACCCAAGGTCATCCCCATTATCTCCTTCGAGCACAGAGTCACCTACTGGCAGCGAGGAACACAAAGACAATCAGTTAGTTTCAGAAAGTCTGCCAGACGTTCATCCTTCCTTGGTAGAATATATCTCCCTTCTACCCCCTGCACATCATCCTCAGTCCCGGTCGTCTCCGCCCTCAACATCTGGATACGTGGATCAATCCTACATTCAACCGATTCTGTCGGGATTCTGTAATTCCTCGGGGCAGGTGGACCATGAGGTGCAGAACATGACAGTGTACATGAATTCCATCTCTACGTCGTCTTCGAGTCCGAACGGTCAAAATATTGGTTTTCTGGACCAGCTCCAAGATCCTACACTGAGCACGTTCACCACTGAACCACTTGGAATGAATGGCAATGCTGTCAGTTCTCCAGAGAATCTTTTGGACCTAGGAATGATGATGTCCAGTGAAGCGGGGATTGATGAACAATGGAGATCATTCATGCGAGAGTCAGGTTTGTTAGACCATAGTACCACGGGATTGAATCTGTAAGATATGAGGATACCATGTATAGTTGTTTTCTACTCATTCACATTAGTTTTACTTATGTTAGTTATTGATATTCTTAGCCCCATTCTACATAGCCAATAATACACTTGTAAACGACTCGGCGTGTCGGAATCTCCGGACCGCGGAAAGTTATAAGAACGCGGAAGGGTCCAGAACTATATGTTCTAATCTGACTCGAGCTCGAAATGTCTCCCAAAATCAAGGCTGTCGATCTTGTTCATGGAGATGCATCCGTCCTCGGGGAACGAGTAGAGGTAGCACCGTCCATTTCAGTAACAACTAGTGAGTGCATGCAGGATGATATTAATTGTGGCCACATACTGACCAATCAATTGAACAGCTTTCCGTGCAGATCCTGCGTCAGAGAGTCTAGTAGCTGATCTTGACCCCCAAAACCCAGCACGGCATGTTTATTCGCGATATACGCAAGACATCGGTACCCGCGTAGAACATGTCCTAGGCAAAATAAATGTCTGTTGGGCGAAGGGTATCGAGTATCACTGAAGCAAGCTGAACCTAATTTCCTGTAGGATGGATTTGCGGTCACATACGCGTCCGGCCTCGCATCGTGCTATGCTGTGAGTTCTAAAGTTTATCATGGCCGTAGTTGGTGGTATCAATTGGTGAATGTAGGCTCTTGTGTTTTTCAAGCCAAAGCGAATAGCGATTCGGGGTGGATATTGGGGTTGTCATGTCACTATTGAAATATACAAGAAAAGCAGAGACTTAGATCTTGCCGTAATTGACCTGGACGATGACTACCTGCCCGGGGATCTCTGCTGGCTTGAAACACCTGTGAATCCGACGGGAGAGTCCAGGTAGAAAGACAGCCGGCTCGCTACCTCTTCGCTCACAATTGATTACCTTGCTAGGGACATACAATATTATGCGGACAAGGTAATCAACATTTTGGCGTTATTCGATTTTTGGACTGAAGGCATCGCAACACCAGATTCACAAAGTAGGCGGAAAGCTGGTCGTGGATTCGACTTTTGGCCCGCCTCCACTTCAGTATCCCTTCAAGTTTGGTGCAGATTGGTAAGCTTCCGATGTTTTTCAAGGTTGAAATATAGTTCGTGACTTGTCCTCAAAGTATTCTTCATTCTGGTATGCTGCTATTATGACAACATGACTTCTTGTCCTCAAGGTTTGCAAACTTAGCCACGAAATACTTTGGCGGACATTCTGACCTCCTTGCCGGTGTTTTGATCGTTAAAACCAAAGCTGAATGGGCGATGGTATTGTTTGTACTTTCTCGACTGGAGTGTCACTGATCAACTGTTTTACTAAGCTTCAAGTGCACCGTACGTACATGGGTAACATGATGGGGTCATTAGAGGCTTGGCTTCTTCTTCGATCTCTTCGCACTCTCCATCTTAGAGTAGCTCGCCAGTCAGAGACAGCAACGTTACTTGCGCAGTGGCTGGGGGAGATTGTGTCTTCTCAAGGAACTTTTGATGGAGTCCCGGGAGGTATCATAAAACAAGTCTTCCATTCTTCCTTGCAAGGGACCGACGCGAGAGGTTTCAATCCTAGCAAGCAGATGGAGGGAGGCTGGAATGCAACGTTCTCCATTTTGGTATGTATTGTATCTGAATTTCTCAGTCAGGTCTTACTTTTGCGACCAGCTTTCAAAACCAGAGTATGCGAAATTACTTCCTCATTGTACAAAATACTTTGTTGTAAGTGAATGCCATCAATGCATCTGACAGTTTCTCAAGAAATGATCTGTAGCCCGCCACCAGTCTGGGCGGTGTAGAATCCCTAATCGAGTATCGGGCCAGAGCCGATCCCAAGGAAGATCCATCGCTGGTCAGGCTGAGTGTAGGCGTTGAAGATGTTGAGGTTTGTGAATAGTCACTATGGTCTTCTCTCTGACACTGAGTTGACTGCCTACAGGACCTGAAAGCCGATCTGCGCCAAGCCCTTCAGCAATTGGTCAAAACACCTGCCAAACTCTAAAGCGAGGCTGTGGAAGGATCCAACGGGAAGAATTTACTCTTAACAATACAATGTGTGCTTTCTGTACGTGTGCAGATTTTCCCTACCTGCCAAAATGCAGAAGCGGAGCAATCAATTTCTTTAGGAATGAGGTCGCTAGCTTTGGGTGTCGCCCGAGCATTTTCAGATGTTCCTTGCAAGTACTGAGTCAGTGTGAACCGTTCTTGAACCTTAGGTGTCCAATGACGTGAACGTACGCCGTGATGTAGAAGAACACACGTAGCATTATCGCTCTGTGTTCTCAATGAATACTTTATCTACTTTTTTTTGCCTCTATAAAAATCCAAAAACATCGCTTTGTCCTCCCAACCCATAGATGTTCTCTTAAATTTACCCAGTTGGGCCATCAGCGCAGCACACGCCTCGGAGAGCTGGTCCCCTGTGGTCGACGGCAACATCACTTCGCTGGCCATGAAAAGCGGTGGACTAGGAGACTCGGCGGTGCTTAGTAGCCTGACAGACATGGAAGGAGCTCCAAGCGAGCTTGCCAAAGTGAACAAATGATATACTGGATTGAACGATGTAGACGGGATGGAGTGCGATAAGGTGGGCGAAAATGTCGTCGGAGGATCATATCTTGCGATATCAAGGATGTCAAAACAGAAGCAAGCGAACAACATACAGAGGCTGCGCACCTAACACACATCACAAAGACGTTCCAACCTTTCAGGGGAAGGCTAGAGTTGAAAACCTCAGATACCCGCAGCAGACCCCTTCCATTGCTGCTGGTGCATTCAGGGAATACAACAACAGGTCTGTCGGCAGTCTTCCGGATGTCTTGTAAGGTCTGCGATTTAGAGCTTGATGCAGTGCCATATGGGGGCGCATGTCCAGTCTGTCTAATCATAGTAAACAAAGAAACGACTTGAAAACCAACGATCGGAATCTGGGGTATCGGCGTTCTAGGAATTGATGCCGTATTTGAAGCTCCATAACCAGAGCGTCGGCCGGGGGTGTGCATTATGGGTGTAGACGGAGTTGAAGCATTTATAAATGCATTCGATTGGGGAACAGGGAGCACAAAAATTGGATTGAACCTTCAGTGTATGAGAAGGACAAAATTGGATAGATTCAAATTGAGCCGAACCTGTAAGCAAGCCACAATAACTCGAGCCAAGAAACCCAGTTCGAAACGATTATGTCACCTGGACCAGGATTCCACAACTCCGAAGCCTTGAGGCCTCTCCTGTATAGATTGCGCAGCTGTTTGAGGTTCAATCAGTGCAGAAAAGACAGACACGAACCCTCGTTTTCTCGCCACAATTTCTACCGGAATCCAGATCACGCCTAGGCATAGCAGAGCCAATCGAGCAAGAATCTTGGTGGTGATGCTGGTTGTGAGGCGATATAATGGTGGAAGCAACAGCTACTGTTGCAATCAATGTGCAAGACCGGCGTAGTCGGGAGAGCGACTCACGCAGATAGAAAAGACGCCGTCCACCAATACGAAATAGACCAGAGCCAATAACAGAACAACGAGGGAGCGAATAATACCGATTGTGAATTGAAATGGGAAAAGAACAGTTGAAAGAACACGAAAGTCTGTGTTTTGGGGGGAAACTGGCGTTAAAAAAGGCTGAATTTGGTTGAGAATGGTTGGAGAGTTGTGATACAATGGGACGAACCTGAATGCCTGTACCTGGATCCTGTTATCAATGAGTTCAAGGTGAGCTGTACAAGGTGAGCTGTAGAAGAGAGCAGAACTGACTCTGTAAGCACTGTACTTCTCCATCCTCGAAGCTATTCGTGAAGAGGACCACGTGATCAACTTATCGCGAGGGTCATCCTGATGAGTCATCGCCTGCTCCCCCCACCCTGTGTCTCGAGTTCACCACCATGACTATGCAGCATTCTGGCCATGAAAGTGAAGGCAGCAGCGGAATTTGGCGTTTAACAAAACGTTATGTTGCGTTCGCTCTTCGTCGCTACCAGAAGTTGCACGTTTACGGAAAGGCGTGTTGCGATGATAGCTCCGACCTTCATACATACTCATTGAGCTGCTGTGCTAGATCTTCTTGTGGCTATTGCTTCTCTTCTACATATGTTTAGGTGCGTAGCATCTTGCTCTGTAGAATATCAGCTCACAAGCAAGTTTTCGGCAGGCACTTTTGTTGTCGTTGTGTCTCCTGCCCGGATTGCCCAAGGCTTGTACGACCATGCTACAAAGCTATCTCACATGCGCTTTGGCTGGCTTCTTTTGAGCGTATTGATTGGTAAAATATGCCCTTTCTATACTCTTCTCAGGCATACTGATCGACACATTCTGCAGTCGTCATCTCCTTCCCTCCCCTTATTGGACATACCACCGTCACAACACTTTGCGGGTTTGCATACGGCATGAAAGGGTTTTTTATCGTTTCTATTGCATCCGTCGTTGGATCTGCTCTAGTGTTTGTAATCCTTCGGACTCTCTTCAGCGCTAGACTCCGTCGCTGGTCCGCACAGAATGAGAAATGGCACGCACTTGAATCTGTCGTGGTAATATTCGTGATCTCTACTTCGATGCAGGTATTGACATCTCAGATCTCTAGAGATCTAAAGGGTAGGCGATATATTGGATCTTTCTATATTCTGGCTTACGAGGGTGTACTGCAGGCTTCCGTTGATCATCTTGATTCGCATTTCGCCTTTCCCGCCCTGGGTATATTCAAACTCTCTTTTTGCTGTAAGTCTTAAGCACACCTTACCGTGGCTCGTTTGATGATGCATATATCTAGTCAATTGAACCAGTTGCACTATGGCAATTCGTGATAGCGACCTTGTTTGTCCTCCCCAAACTTTTGCTTCATACCTTCATAGGTTCTCGAATGGCCGCATTATCCGATGGTGAAACTCGTGGTCAGATGGACAGTCGTACGCTCATCTCTTTATCTTAACTCTTCTCGTTACTAACGTACGAGCCAAAGACACCAAGATGCTCAATGGATTACTTGTAGGGGGAGGCATTCTCGTGGCCGTGAGTGCTAGCTGGTGCGCATTCAATGTTTATTGGTCATCTGCGACAAAGTACTCAAGGCAACGTCTAGGCTTGTCTATTCGCTTGTAAAGAAGCACATAAGACAGCTAGAGGATGTAGTCCCCGAAATAGATGAATTGGCTGCAGAGGCTATAGAGAATTACGACGAAGAGGCGCCCTTACTTGTCAACTCACGAGATGCTTAAATCACTGCCTTGACTCAGGCTGGTTTGGCTATGGTCAGATAGTCATTACAATCTATTTGAATGGATATCGAGCGTACGCGTACTGTAAATGTAATAGAATATCTCCCCTGTCAGTAGTAATGAAGGAACAACATACTCAGACTTGCTCCAATGAGGAACAGAAGAATGAATAGTCTGCTGTCCTTCGAGCGCCTCCTAGCTTCACGTAGCTGCGTGTTACCCTTTTCCACCATTGAGGTGGAAGCCATCGCGTCCTCATACAGCTGGTCAGTCAGCTCAGTCTGTTTTGTCAAATGCGACACCAGTTCCATCTGCAAGGCACTGATTTCCATCAACCGAGATTCAGCTTGCTGAACAGACTCCAGCGTGTCTTGCACCGATCGCAAAATATTAGCGTTTTCGGTCTCAAATTGAAGTATTTGAGAAGAGGAGAGTTCCAAATCGTCTTCATCATCAGACGGGGCAGAAACCTCCAACTGCTGATGAGAAGGGGAGGATGAATATTCGGCTTTGGTAGCGGAGGGTGCACCAATTGTCGCGGCAATGAGACTGGAAGATGCATCACCTAGCCAACTGCGAGCGCCACGGGCTTCCGAGGCGCTGTCTTCATGGATCGTGTTCATGCCCAGCGCCTCCAATGCAGCACCAGAACCCAAAGTACGGGACCGTTCCATTTGTCGACTGACGCGTTCTTCCTGCATTTCTTTCTGCTTCTGGCTAACTTCTGCTAACCGTCTGTTCAGATACCACGTTATGCTAGAGTGATGGGCGGCTACAAAGTCCGAAGACACAGAGGATGCATCCTGTCGTAGTCGTGCTGGCAGAAGACGTGCGAGGGGATTGACTTTGCTAGCGACTAGTTCCGAACGTCCTGCCAGGCCCAGATACTGAGGTAAGACTTTTTGCTGGTATACGACCGGCGAGATTCACATACGCTTCTCTAACACCTCCATCTCTTTGACTCTGTCAGCACAGCGGGTTAAGATGACTCGTGCCTGCAAATCAATCTGGTCTCGCTCTTCATTTGAAAGTTGCCGAACGCTTGTCCAAGAGTCACCCCCAATGAGATCAATATTTCGCGCCGTTTGGTGATGTGACGGACCACTCCTGGAGTCGACATTGAGGTAAGGTTTTCTGATGTTCGAAAGCATTCGAGTCAATGTGGTGATATGATTCAACTGCAATTCGTATAACCGGACAAAAGCTGGTAAATAAAGCATTCTTTCATTGATGACTGAAGCTAACTTACAATAGTATATGCCTCCGTAATGTATTTCTTGCCAAAGTCTAACTGCTCATGGCGGTCACGGTCCTTGTGAATGGATTTAGGCGTGTGGGTGGTGGAGATTTTTCGCTCTTGTACGGCATCTAGGAAGTCCTTCGTGCGGTTGCTATACGCCATGAATTTTTAAGCGTGAACAGCTAGCCAGTGAAGCAATGAATGCAGGCTCGACGTACTTTGTTCAGTTTGAGCTGTGCCGGAAGCGCCAGTTAATCACTGATGGCCACGTGGACCTTTTCCTGCTTATAAAAGGCGTGGCCTTGCTCCTGCCTTCTTCTCAGACCTCTTCATGCTGAGCGTATAGATCTGTGGATATATACACAAGTGTCTATTGATCATGCTGGCCTTTGGAACGAGGTAGATCAATCTGGTCCTTGTTTGAGGCGGCTTGTGTTTTTTCTTACCACTTTCTGCCATAGTATGCGACCTACACGTACCGGCTCATGACCGTTTTGCCAAAATGCATGATTACAACAACGGATGCTACAGTATTTTGAACAATGTAATACAGCTGACATTCATAAAATTAATCTAGTGTACTGCCCACGTCGTAGAGTCGCACCCAGCCGACCAAGCTTCAAGCTCAGCCTTCTCCTGTATCGTTCATTGTTGCAGCAGCCAGCAACACCTACACACTATGAGTTACAACTCCGTATAATTTGCAAACGGTATAACTTACGACAGTCGTAGTCAGTGTCGTATTTCACCACTCGGCACACTGTATGTCCAGCCAAGTCGATTACATCCTGTTCTCCAACAAACGAGCAATTGATCACGGTTACAGAACTTATAGAACTACATCTCGCTGCTTCATGCGGAGTCAAACGGCGGCTTTTTACCAGGTTGACTAGAGCACGGCCAGTGACCTGTCCACACCACCGTAAATCTACTTCCGCGAGCTCAGGACAGAAACCGAGCGGACCGCAAAGAGATTGCAGGACGTTGTCCGGAATTTCGCTATCGTGCAATTGGAGTTTTCGAAGACGGGGCAATAGGGCGAAGCACGAAGTAAAATCCTCCTCAGAGAGGTCCGAGTCGCGCAATTCAAGTGATTCCAGCGGAGGTCTACTTCTCTCCAACCATCCCACAAGGTTTGCACCAGACAAAGTCTCTGGGGCAAGGAGAGACTTGACGGGGGGTTTCAAAGAAAGGCTGAGTAGCGAAGGAGTCTGGACATTTGTTAACAAAGCGTACAAGTCTGCTTTGCCAGCAAGAGTCAATGACTGCAAATTAGGAAGAGTAACGGTCCGCAGATCGTTGTTGGCCGCGAGTGGTGCGTCTGACACTGAAATCCAAAGCTTCTGAAGAAGGGGAAGGCTTCCTAAAACATTCATCAGAGAAGTGATGGACAGTGCTGGTAATAAATGTAGATATGGGCGAAGGTTGATAAGTAGACTGGTGATGGAAGAAGGAATGTCCCCTACTGAGGGTAGGTAGTTTTGACTGATGGTGAAAGTGCGCAATTGCAGAGATTCCCTGAAGGATTCTCTTAATCCAGTGAAGGTTTCGTTTTCGTCATCTCCTTGGATCACAAGTTGTTCATCTATAGATATATCCAGCGATCGTAAGTTTGGAAAGGAACCTCTACACTGTCGAAATATATCATTTGCGTAGCTGTCTAGACGAGAAACAATGGTCAGCGTTTGCCAACGCCTCCTATTCAAAAGCAAAAGATCCATGACGGTCGGGATACATGACACAGAGTTACGGACATCCAATGTGATCTGCAGCAGGGAGTTCTGTGATTTGTTGAGCCAAAATAAAGTCCTGCCACAGGGATCTCTGATGTCGAAATTGACAAAGATGTTCGACCAGACAGAAGGTATCGAGTCCACCGCCCTTCGCCACTCAGGACAGACATGAGAAAGCACCAAAGGTGCTCGAGGCCAACCATCATATGCACAGCACTCAAAGATTGTAGCAAGGATTTCTGGTGGCATGCGACGAGCTAGGGTAATTAATCCGCGGTAGTGAACGATCACCTCTTGGTGTTTCAACATTCTAAAACGTAGACGTCGAACGGATTGCATGAGTTTTTCTATATCTCCCGCTAGAGCTGCTTTAGACTTTTCATGCTCAGATATGAGGCGTTTGACCGCCAATATATCTGCGGGTAGCTCCATGTGGGGAGTTACTACCGGAGCATTAGAGTCTAAGGTCGACAGGTCCATAGCGGTGAAGGAAAATGAGAAACAAGAAGTTTGTTCTCAACCAAAACGATTTCGAGGCTGGTAGTAGCCGAGTCACGCGGCCGTCACACAGAAACGCGCCGCGACTGTCACGGATCTCTCCTGCTCAGACTCTGACTTCACAGCAAGGTGTGTATCTTCCTCTCACACTTCAGCCTCTTGTTATGATGATTCAGAGTGGAATCACGATTTATCCGTCACCCCAGTTGTTTCTCTGGGTGAAATTGATGACTTGGAAATGTTCTAGATACTGCTGAACCCTCGCCTTGAGTTTTGCCTTCTGTTGCAGTTTTAACTCACCATTAATTCACATAGATCTTTATTGTGATGGATCCTCGAAGAGCTCGTGATCCTCGACTGGCCCGTACCGATCCTCGCTTGCAACGACTGCAGTCTGAATCCTCGAAACCAGTTCCTACCCCTTCGCAGCCGTTCCATGCACCTCAAAATAATGCCGACAATGATTCTCAATCAATGCCAGCCACATCGTCTACTCAGAGTCCTGCTTTTTCCATTTCGCACCTTGAAAGTGGATACAAACCCCGGCCGTTGTTCTGTGTGGTCTGTGCTAGCAATCAAGTACGACTAACTTCCATTTCCGTTAGCTCAGCTGATCCCACTGCAGAATAGATCTATGGAAGGACATTTTGTTCTCTCGTGCGCTTGCTTTAGTCTCGTCTTCTTGGTGTACTGTTAATCGGTTTGTTTGAAGGAAAGCCGGATATCGCGTCGTATCCTCGGGAACAGGGTCGGCCGTACGACTGCCCGGCCCGTCGATAGACAAACCTAATGTGTACTCCTTTGGAACACCCTACAATACCATATACGAAGAGTTGATTGCCAAGGACTCCCGACTGTTAGTAAGGCATAGGTTACGTCTCATTCTGGATCTCATTGCTCAAATCGACCTCAGGTATACTGCAAACGGTGTCTTGCAAATGATTGATCGCAATCGGCACATTAAGCTGGCACCGGAGCGCTGGCAAGAAAGCAAAGTTGTGGTTGATATTGTCATTACCTGCGAAGAGCGATGTTTCGATATTGTGTGTGATGGTGCGTAGTACACTCGCCACATGTCCGTGACGTGCTGATTAGTAGTGTAGACTTACTGACCCGTGGTGGGGAATTCAACCGTCCGGTGCACATTATTAATGTCGAAATTAAGGATAATCATGAAGAAGCGCTACTCGCAGGGAAGGCTATCCTCGATTTGGCATCCGCGGTATGAAGCGCTGCATTGTCTAAATTCTAAACTCCTGATTTCGTTCTTGTCAAGATTGAAGCAGCCAATGATATTGATGAAGAAATAGACCGAATACTCGAAGCTCAACAAGAAAAACATCCTCATAGTCTCTTACACGCAGTTGGTTTCTACTAACTGAGCGTAGTACCGAAGATATCCAGGTTCGAGGTACCATTCAATTAAATACCGCATGACTTGTATCCGAATACATTGCCTTGCTTTCCCCTCGAGGCGTACCTACAGGAGCTGTGTATTCTAAGAATGACTTGGTTGAAGTTCGACTTGTCCGGAAACTGCTGAAATGACACAGGCACGTTCCGAAGGTGCAGTGGCTGTGTAACCGCAGAAACAACAAGACCAAACACAAGTCCTGACGCGCGTCGACACGCGTCAGCTTCTTCATCTTTCACCTTCAATATGGCCAGTGCAGATGGTGGTGCATACAGGTCTGTTGCTTTCCTTGATGCCTTCCTTGAATTTACTGATAAGTGCTCTAGTTACTCTCTTACTGTCTTCTCTCCGAGCGGGAAACTAGTTCAGATCGAGCATGCATTGGCTGCCGTATCCCAAGGTACCACAAGTCTTGGAATCAAAGGTTTGGCTCTTTATCTACCATATACCACGCTTTCTTACCATGTACATAAGCGTCCAATGGAATCGTCATTGCCACGGAGAAGAAATCGCCCTCGATTCTAGTTGATGATTCCATGCTTGACAAAGTTGCCGTTGTCTGTCCAAATATAGGCATCGTTTACTCTGGAATGGGTCCAGATTTTCGCATTCTCATTACACGGGCTCGGAAGAGC
>JH814870.1:79765-92879 GCA_000296255.1 Omphalotus olearius VT 653.13
CTCGTTAGATCGTTTCTCTATTCTTTGCCTTTTTCCCTGGCGAGTGGTTTCGGGCGCTGCTGTATTATTTGTTACGAGACTGGGCAGGTCAACCACGGTGGCATCTCGACGAGATTGGTGGTTAATGTCTTCGCTATTCTTTTTTCCTTTGCCTTTTCCCCCGTCCCCTTCTGCTCCAGAATTAGAGGGTAGCCAGAATTTGAGGCTGAACGGCCTGGATAGGATAAATGAAGGTAAGTCAACAGTGATCGCACTGTGGAATAATGTTTTATTGCTAATGATGGACTGCCTGTGGTTGTGTAGGGCACCTTCGTCGGAGCTGGTATGCATGACAAAAACATAGATGGAGGATAGATACTTGAGAAACGCGTCCCCTATCGAACAGGATATCAGCTCAGGACTCGAGAGGAATCGCAAGGCAATTCTACCCAAGAGTTCCAGACGTTCATAGTCATATTCAATACCGAGTGAGGGCGTGGATATTGCTGCGTGTAGAAGTTGTTCCGAGATGGAATGATTGAGCAGCACAGCATTCAACTCTTTTACGAGGAGGAAGTCATCTATTCTTCGCATGACACACGGTAGCAGTAATGCTGTACGCAGGGTACTGGGGAACAGAAAGCCAATTTTATTAGCATCTGATCAACAGTACGTCATCCCGTTGAGCCTACCTCGCGGGCACTGTAACCTTTGCACATAACTCGGGTATAAAATCTACAGTCAAGTAAGCAGTGGTTCCGAGAAATATGATCAATGGTTACGGACGTTTACGCGTGGAGTTCGGTGCTGTCAAAGGACGAGCGGCAGGATTGAGCCGGTCCACGAATGAGGGAAATTGAGAGACCTCGATCAACGGCTGATTGTTATTCGACAGCCCGTCAAAATCTTTCCTGAGAGCTTTACAAACTTCTATGAAGTTGTCGTATTGTGCGTACTGGACAATTTATAAGATCGCTGTGAGGTGTAGAAGCAGAAAAGAAAGAAAAACTCGCCTCTTTCTCCGCGGGCTTGCTGAGTGGATTCAAATCGGCTCTCACTTTCGTGACATCATATCGTCGAGTGTACTGCGTCCACCTATCCTGAATGACCGCGTCTACCACATCTGATGCAAGCCCTTCAGGACTGTCGTACTTGAGTGGCACTATCCATCCAGCGGCGGCAGCGGAAACGAGATCCCAACGAATATCAATATCAACATTTGGTAGGCCGCAAGCATTACGGCTCTGCGCAGCCCAGTCAAGATTGACTGGAGCACAGAAGCACGTTGCCTGGTCTACGAGACACGAATAAGGTTTGTTCAGGATGCCTCGCCATAGTCGGATGGTGTACGTCAATAACTTTTCAAGTCTCTCTGCGTCTAGACTGAACGGTGCGCCTGCGGTCAAATGAACAGTGGCCGGCAATCCCGCGAAAAAGACCTTAAAGTCTGGAATAGCTGGTAGAGCCTGCCGAGTCAAGAATAGAATAGGTGCGTGAGAGGATATTGAACAATTCCTGCAGTCCACTGTGATGACAGTGGGGTAGAGCAGTGCAATCGACGTGGTGGAAACACTCTTCCAAAACCTAGGCGCTCTTCGATCATAGCGGCGAGTCCCAGCGATAGTGGTGTCAGGGGGTGGAGGGGCTGTGGGTCGAGGAACTAAACAAGGTGTTGGAAAAAGACAATGTTCTAGCACTCCAGCCTTGGACAACTGCATGCAGACTTCAAATGCGGCCAATCGTCTCGCGTGAGCTTTGGATATGCTCGTCGGAGACCAGTTGGCTGTTAGTGGCATGTTTGGGAGCAGTATACGGCATTTGTATTCCCGCCCGTGCGCATTGAATTCACAGAATGGGTAATAGACGGAATCTTCGTTGCCGATGGCGTACCTCTGCGAGCTTATCTTGTACAAGACGTTCACAGCATTGTGTGGATAAATTTTACCGCCAGCTACAGGATCCTGGATAAACGTTGCATTGTGTTCCTCGGTAACATCATCATCATCCCCGTCCGCCATATATACGCCCGCTTCATGAAGGGGAGACCTTGGGACGGAACCCTGGGGATTACGACAGAGTATGTTCAACCAACTGCGAGTGTCGTTGTTTGGTTGAGAGACCTGAAAAAGCACATGTCGGCTAGGGGAGTGGTCTCTTTCTAGCAAGTGAACGACATATCCTGTATGCTCGCATGCACAAGACCAAGCAAATGCATGGAAGATTTGACTGTTGCATATGTTGAACCTGCAGCGAATCAGCCGAGTGTACGAAATGCTTAAAGTAACGTAACACGCACCGAATAACAACAGAAGCTTTTGGTATGTCTAGATCTCCTACCGTATGCGTAGCAACAAGTAGGTTGACAGCGCCACTTGCAAAGTCTTGCAAAATCATGCTCTAGAGGCCAGATTCCGTTGAGTTTCGTTCAAGGACTAGACATTAAGATTTCAAACCTGAGCCGATGCAGGGAAGGACAGTCCATCAACGAGTGCACACGGACGAATGAAGTCTAAATACTGGTTGAGAGTTTGGAGTATTTCGACCATTGTGAACGCAACAGCACGGCTTTGAACTAGGAGTAAATGAGACATTATCAGCTGAAGATAATTCAAGCAGTCATTACCAAATACTATTCCACGAAAAGCACCATCCAGCTCCTGGCACGACTTCAGTATTTGCATCAACTTGAGAAACTTCGGCGTAACATTGAAACTTTGCGAGCTCATATCCATGACGGGCAGAATACACTCAGATTCTTCAATAGTCCGCTGGATATCAGAACTCAAAGGGCATGAAGAAGCCGTCGCCCTGTCCTCCTTCAATGCCCACCTCCAAACCATATCTGCAGCACACGGTCCTAATTCATCGAGGACAGCACGATATCTATTGAAGCAATGGTGTAGTGTTGCCTCGGAAGGTTCCAAAGCGTGAAGCCGATTAGCTAGTTGAGTATCCTGGAATGGCCCGCTTGAATCATACAAAACGACCGCTTCTTGGACGACGTAAGGCAGATCTAAGAATCGAGCACGATTCTCGGCGGATAAACCGTAAACTTTGGCATGCAGAATTGCTTCCAAGCTTAGGAGGTCAAAACTAAGAGCAGGTAAAGGAACTTCAGGCGAAAACAGCGCAACCAGCACGCGTGTCTTGAGGGATATATCCAACATACGATACAGATCTTCAATAGTTTGAATGACTGGGGATAGACAGCTGTCTCTTTTGGTGTGCAGTATATCTCCAACAGCAATGGAGTGCACTCGATGGAGGGGAACCCAATTCTGTGAAAGATGATATTGAAGGGACTAAGAAGGCTCGTGAGCGACGCGTACGCAAATCCCAGTTTGCAAGTAACTTTACCGAGGAATTCATAAACACTGCGCCTTCTGAGTGCTCTGTCCATGGATTTTTGCGAGATGATTCACTGTAGACTGTCAAGATAATAAGGGGAGCTGTGCTCCTTAGATCGCTGAGCAGCACTTTCAAAAAGGGACCGTCACTGATGATAAACCTCGGTAAGTGCCATGAAATAAGAGTGTTACTTTCTTACTCCACCACTATTAGAATTATCCTTCTAGACAGATCTTTTCGTTCATTGCGTTCAATCATCGAGCAGATGAATCGTCTCAAGATATCGGAAAATGCTGTTAATTCGGTTTAAGGATGGGCTCCGGAATATGAAGACGGCCACGCACAAGACAAGGAGGATGTCGAGACAATGGCTGTGTAATTCCTTATTGAGCTGTTTGGATGCAGTGGGCATTAGGGATGCGACTGACTGTTCCCTTGCAACGCCATTTCCAGCACTGGGCTCGTATCAACACTTGGATGCGATTCTTCCTCCCGTGACACCTTGAGTTTCTTCGAATGTCTGTTTGGGCTATTATGAGAGTCTTCAGGAGAAGTCCGACGTTTTACTGAGCCGGAATCGTTCGGTATAGAGGAGGAAGAAACTCCAGTGGGTAGAGCTGCTGCAGTGCTCTCCAATCTGAATGCATCGACATCAGGTCCACCGATCGGAGCTTCATGGCCACCCTCTTGATCTGTAATGACACTGTCCTTCCATCTCTTTTTCCATATTTTCAGCATAGAAATAGACTTGCGTTAGAAAGAATAGTGGTGTGAAGGAGAAATGAGAGTAGAAAGAAGAATTATGTGGTGTATACAAACATGTGTCAACAACCAGCGTACACAGTCCTGCCCGCAATGCGCATGACTGTGACAGAAGCGGTACACTCATTCACTCATTCACTCATCTATCAATGCCTTCCTTCAATAATGGCCCAATAATTCAACGACTTGGAAAAGAGTTTGATTCCACTGGCCAGGCACAAGCTGTGGTGCGAGAATGCCTCATATCGGACCCATGTCTTCTTGAACGTCTTCCTTCCACCTGTATGTTTAATACTTTGCACTTACTTTCCTTCACCGACATGTCTTAAGCGTTTCTGCAGCGGGAAGCAGAAGAAGTTGTTCCTAAATCTATTCTTCGGCAATTACGGCGTAGCCCAACGCCACCACCTCTTTCGCCCGAACTCTCAGACGCTGATGAGACAAGACAGCATCATCGACAACCTAGTACAGACTCACACGATTCGTCTTCGCCCACAGGAACCGTTTCTCAAAATTTCCGCACGAAACGGGGAACTGAAGGTCCTACCTCTTCTTGGAAAGAGCCACAGGTGAGCCCTGGCTTTCTTAAGTAGTCACCGATCATGCTAAATGAGCTGTCAGCCATTCGAAATCCTTCGTGCTGTGGAACGTAAAGATCTAGTGTATCTGATGGAAGTTCGTGACAGGGCTTTTCATGTGAGTTTTCTGTCTTCGTTCCACACCTTTTTACACATAACATTGCAGCTTCTTCTGCGCAAATGGGGAGACGTCACCCCTCTTTTACATGCTATGAGAATAGGCCAATCGCATAGAGACGTGGCCATCGTGCTATTAGGTGCTTTCTCGCGATACATCAATAATCTGGACGATACAGATGTTCAGAAACCTGCAACAAAAACACTGCTCAAAGCATTGCGTAATTTGATTTCATAGTTTCAGGCAAAGTACTATTCGAACTGAAGAACGTACAGGAGCAAATCTCAAACTTGCTATCGATGTTGGGCTTGCGAGGTCACAGAGTGATCTTACTGCCTCATTCATGCAGACTCTCATCATGTCTGAGGGCGACAAATGGATTTATGGCCAGATATCCAATGTCTCGCTTGCATTAAGAGCTGGGACGAGTGGCGAGCCTGTGAAAACTGCCGACGCTGCAGTGCGCAAGTTCGCTACGAAAGAACTAGGTAAAGCGGAGCTAATAGCTTCTTTGGAAGATTAGTGAGTCTCAGGATTCGAATTATTGGTTAGATGCTGAATGCTTTGTAGTGTTGCTAATGCGACAGCTGACCTCATCATACTGTCTGCGTGGTCAATAGCGTTAGAGTCGATTCAGGGTGAACCGATACCAGTAAAGTCTTTCTATTTCTTTGACTAGAAAACAAATAACAGGCCCAGTTTGCCTATTTCGCCCGAGACGACCGTGTTTACAAAGCTTTTGTCGAGAGGCTGGACAGGCACAAGTCGTGGATTCACCGATCCTTGAGTCGCCGACTTAAGTGGCAATTTCGAGTCTTGCAGACAGTGTTGGAAGGAAGAACCACGACTCATCGAGTGAGCGCAGTGTTCCGTTTTCAATCTCGATATAAACTAACATAGGTTTTCTAGAGAAAAATCGAGATCTTATCCGAGGAATTAGACCAGGGAGAAGGCGTTTAACTTCCTGAATGATGTAAGATTTCTTCCATCTTTCCATCTTCCAAACAGATCTTGCTGTATACATATATGCTATATGCTGTACTAATGACATCAGAGTTTTGATATATCTTGCCCTTCTAGCTTCCTTCTACTTTCCTTCTAGGCCCCTTTTCTTCCTTTGCTTGTAAAAGGTGCCTTGCTGGTTCGAGAACCCACCCAGCGATCTTGGCGTATTATCAAGCAAATATCAAACTTTCTGTCTGTCCAGGAAGAGGGAAGAGATTGATACTGACTCCGTCGTTGTAACCATAAATACAGCCCAGTCTCTTCTCCTCTTACACTTTGCTGCATTACCTTGATGCTGCGGCTCTGGTCACAGTCATTGGATAGATACAATCTATACATTATGGACTAGTACTCATTCGCATATAGTCCGCGTTCAATGAATATCGTTAATGTTCACGATTTGTGACTCTGGCTATGGAGGTGTACGATAAGCGAATTCTCGCTGCTTTCAGTCCTGAGGAATAGACAGTAGATGCCGTCCGCCCGAATCACATCAACAGATACTTGTTTGCTTTATACGAGATATTTTTTAAGACCTTTCCACCAAACGAAGAGGCCAACAACCACTAAATTGAGCACTGCAAGCCCGAGATCAAGCTGGACAATAGTATAAACCCAGATAGTTGCCAATGGCGGACACTGCTTGCGAGTTGCTGTCAGCCCTCAAACGTAAACACGGATCTGAGTGCGCACCTGCCGCATGTTTGTAAGCCAGGAGCCTCTCGCAACCAGATAGATTAATCGAGGACCTGTGAAGATGGACAGGAGGAACAGAAAGACCTGCATGCTTCGTTCCCGTTTGTGTCGTGTTGCTACATCGCTCGAAATGAGTCTGGGTTATAAAGTAGCCAAAGTGGAACGGACTGTAGAATATAAACATGGATAACGCTGAGCAAATGTCAGTGAAGTTCTAACCAGCGGCAGTGGAAAGCATATTACTTGGGACACCCGGACCCATTCTATCAATCAGTGACTGCAGTGTTGGATTCCGGCCATATTGATTTTGGATTAGACTTCTCTAGCAGTTCCACATTAGCAATGAGAAGGACAACAGGAAACGAGTCGATGGCGCGTACATCTCCATCAGGAGGAGCAGAAAGCAGAAAGGGATGATATAGAGTGAAGTGTCAAGTATTTCGTCGACCAAGGAGGACTGCTCTTGAGCTTCTTGAGGCTTTACGTCTGCATCATGTCCCTCTGAGATCTTATGCAAAATCCCAGTTTCGTTTATGAGTCTCCACTGCTCTTCCTCCGATATTTCTATTAGAGGCTTGTCAGGCTCGTTCGTTGCCAGATTCGCGTGTGTTTTACGCTTGCGCGCCATAGGAAGCAAAAAGTAGCCTTGATTATTGTCTTGCAAACGTGTTGGGTAGCGTAGGGTAGCGTGAGTGAGTGACGAGGACGACACATCCGTAAATACTTACATTACGTCAACACATTCTTCTAATGGCAGACCACGAAGAACTGTTGCGCATTTTGCAAACACAAGGAGAGAAATTTTTGTCGTCTTTCTCGGGCTCTCTTAATCAAAGCAGAAAACGCAAACTTTCCACATTGGAATCTGACTCTCTCGCGGACGAGTCGACCTATGCTGAAGACGAGTCAGAATGGGAAGGGATAGAAGAGAAGGAGAATGAGAAACTCGAAGATGAAGGTCAGTCCAATATTGTTTGAATGTAAACGAGAGCCAGTTATTTCTTAGATTATGATGAAAACGACGACGAGTTCGTGGCAGGATCCTCATCTAATCCGAATGTTGTGGTGTTCTCCGAAGGCACCAAATCTCAGCCTGATCCCCGGATTAAAGCGCATATGAAATCTTTCATGGTGTGTATCCGGTTTTACTGGTCTTGTCTATCCTGTTCAAATTATTTCAGTCCTCGAAAACCTCCAAACTAAGGGATGGACTAGACGCGCATAATACACCGAACCAGAAAAAATCTGAACAACCTGATGAAGATGAGCGGTATATCAAATTTTTATATAGAAGAGTCGCTCTGCGGCTGATACATGTTCAGCACAAATTTGCAGAACGACGCCCTTCTGCATAAACTGGTGCACACGAAGCTATTATCTGGATCCTTAAATTCAGAATTGGATCTTACTGCAGCAGAACGGCGGAGAGCCCTGTCAGGTCGAGTTTTAGAGCTGGCGGGCAACGCAAAATTAGGACGAGGCGAGAAATTCGTTAAAGTGGCAGAAAGAAATAAGGCATCAAAGCGAGTTCGCGAAGGCTTAGTGCGAAAGGAAAAGGAACGCCAAAAAGCACGGCTCGAAGAGGTAAACTTTCTGAAATTCAGCACAACCACGAAAACATACTGAATCCTTGCTTCACAGGCGAAAAATTTAGGCAATTACGCTCCGGCGCTGAAGAAAATCTTCAGTGCCGATGAGACACCAAAACCCAAGAAGAGAGCAAGGGGTCTCAAAATGGGCGTAGGTAGATTTAGTGGAGGGACATTAAAATTGAGCCGAGATGAGATCAAGATGGTACAAGGGCAAAGTGGTGGTGGTATCAGCCGAGGGCGGGGTAGTGGTAAAGGAAGAGGTCGAAAGTAAGTAAATACTGTATTTTTGCACTGAGGTGACGATTGCGTTGAGAGTACAACCAATCTATATTAGTGAGAGGTTATGTCTTTCATTCCGTTGAAGCTGTCGGACTTGTGACAGTGCTTGCGTTACTTTGCCGATAGCGTCTGAGATCGAGGAGAGCGACAAAGGGTCTGCCGTTGCAGGAGTGCTTGCTAGAGAAGTCAATCGCGAAGAAAGAGAGATCAACGCCAACTCTAGTGCTTGCACGGTTGTATTCAAGGCTGATTGTGTTGAGCAGGTATCGCCCTGCTATCAATAAAGATTGGTCAACGCGTTCACTTACTTATACCTATTAAAGCTAACCTGTGTCGAGAATTCGTTGCCGTCCGCTCTCTGTGGGATCAACTACTAAGGACAAGCATAATGCTTTGAGATTCATCTTCCTACCTGAATGCCGGTATGGAAGTTACTTGTAGGCCCTATGCTTGCATTGCTCTAAAATACGAGTCAGATCACTGCGACTGGGCTAAAAATGTTCCTACCGAAGTAATAGACGCGGTAACAGCCTCCGTGGGCTGGCCATTCAGATTGGGTCCAGGACCAGCGGTGGTGCTGGCACTTCGACTAGTTGATGCATTAATTGGAACAGGGACTAAACCTTCTCTCCCCGCCCCGTCACGTTCGCTTAAATACACTCCTCCACAGATCACACACTCCTGTGACAACTTCTCAGCTGATTCGTGAAAACAATTGACGTGAAAGACTACCTTGCGGGGATCTTTTTCACCGCCTACGTTTGGAGGTCTAACCAAAGGAACCCCAAAACACTGTGAATTCGGACACTCCGCCCCCAACATCGCCCATCCTCTGAGCAGACGATTGCCGATTTCAGCTGAGGCTCGGTCTGACTGCTCTCGACGATGTCTAATTTCAGGAGTCTCCACAAATGTGGGAGAGCTGGGTGTACTTGAAAGTTCCGTTGGAGGGGTAGATGATCGAGAGATTGTGTGATGTGGTGAGCTGGAAGAGCCGCTTGATGCAGAGTCAGAGGCTCGATGTTCTGGTTCGGCTTTTGCATCAGTATACACATATATTGGTATGAGGATATGAGCTTACTGGCATCTGGAGAGCCGTCACAATTTGCACAGAAATGAACGACTGGAACAGTACCACTCGGAGAACGCAGGAGTGGAACATTACATCCTGTAGTTGCGCAAGGTCTATCAGTTAATACCTGCGTCGTGACAATATGAATAAGCAGGCAGAGTCAGATGAGAGATACGAACCCATCCTTTGAGCATATATTCACCAAGCCTATTCGAGACATCAGTTATAGCAGTCGACATCGAGGTCGGCGTTGGTCAGACTGGGCGCTAATGAGAACTATAGAAGTCCACGTGGCATGCTCAGCGGTTGTAACCATTTTCGGTAAACTGGAATTTCCTGCCACGACATACATTCCTTTGACCGTCGATTCATGAAGTGGGGGCGGTATCTGCCCGAGTCTCTTGCTATCTTACTCGTGGTTGCCCTCGAAGGAATCGAATGGGTCCATAGCAGTGGTGTTACTGTCTATCCTAATCACGCTGGTTGGACATCACAGAGGAAACTTGCCGCCCGGTATGTCATTGATCTCGTATTTAATTGGGGAAATTGAGATAGGATATGACTGCAGAGAAAAGACTCGCGAACTCTGGTATCATGGATTCGACAACTACATGAACTATGGTATGCCGGATGTGCTTCTCGCAGCGGCCTGGGACTCATGATTTATTCCAGCATTCCCGTTAGATGAGGTAAAGCAGACGTATTTCCGTTCTGCTCCTTCATCCTTACATTTCCTTTCAGCTCACACCTCTGAGCTGCTCTGGTCGAGGTCCAGACTGGGGAAACCCGTAAGCGACTTGAATCACCTGAGTGTGTTGCTTGTTCTCACTTGGATGGTGATTAGTGCAAATATCGCCTCAAATGATGTTGCGGGAAATTTTTCATTGACTCTTGTTGATGTCTTGGACACTTTTGTCGTCCTGAACGACCCTAATGGCTTCGAGAATGCCGTCAAGCATGTGATTGACTGGGTCTCGTTTGACGTCAATACAAAACCACAAGTATTTGAGACGACAATTCGCGTACTCGGAGGCCTACTATCAGGACATATATATGCCAACAAGACTGGACCCTTTCATCTGCCTTGGTACCGCGGAGAATTGTTAGATATGGCCCACGATCTTGGCAAACGACTACTTCCAGCCTTCTCTACCCCGACCGGCATTCCGTTTGCAAGGGTACTAAACCACATATATCTATCCTTTTCTAGCTCATGAACTCATGTATTTCTCGCAGATCAATCTCAGACACGGACTGATGAGAGGGGAAACGCTTGAGACTTGTCAGTAAGAGTCATACATATAGTTGTGCACACGACTGACATTAGACGACAGGTACTGCAGGTGCAGGTTCTTTGATACTCGAGTTTGCTACGCTTAGCCGTCTGACTGGAGACGAGCGTTTCGAAAAGGCTGCTTATAAAGCATTTTTTGCTATATGGAATCGCAAATCTGACATTGGCCTCGTCGGGAACACGATAAATACCTGGACGGGTGTATGTCTTTCATCTAACTTAATGCCAACTTCTGAGTGATCCTTCAGGCTTGGACCTCTCCGGAGATAACTGGCATAGGAGCAGGTATCGATTCGTTTTACGAGTATGCGCTGAAGTGGTACATCCTGAGTGGTACGTTTTTTATCGACCGCATCATAATGAAATCTCAATTCTTAACAGGTGAAGTCGAGTTTTTGGATGTCTGGGATGATGCCTACGCATCTGTCATGCGCTACTCCCGCTCAATGGACGGTTTTTGGGTAAGAATGGCCCTGCTCTCAAAGATGCGAACAAATTCGACTAATCTGTTGGAAGTATCGACTTGTAAACATGAGGAACGGCGACCTTGCCTATAACACTATTGATTCTTTGTCTGCGTTTTGGCCCGGCTTACAAGTTCTCGCTGGCGATGTTCAAAATGCCATCAAGTTGCATATGATGTGTGAGTAAGCCGCACTCATATAACGCACTTACCGTAACTTCTAATAGATTACAACCTGTGGAGGAAACATTCTGGCATTCCTGAAGTATACGACACTAATTTCAAGCAAGCAACCTCCCATGGGTATCCCTTGCGACCAGGTAGGCTCTTATATCGAGCTTCTTGAACCCCTCAACGAACCTTCATTTCATGCATAGAGTTCATCGAATCGACCTGGTACCTGTACCGTGTAAGATATATGGTATTGTCTGCTCCATGTTCTGAATCGTTTTCTGCATTAGGCCACCCGTGATCCGTACTATCTGGACGTAGGAGAGCGAGTACTTCTCGACATCATAACACGTTCCAAGGTTGAGTGTGGCCTGACTGGAATACAGGATTTGAGGACGAACAAGCGTGATGATCGAATGGAGTCCTTCGTGCTCTCGGAGACACTCAAAGTACGCATGTCTATATGGCAATGAAAACGTTTACTCACTTTCATGCTCTTAGTATCTATTCTTATTATTTGACGAAGACAATCCTCTACACAGCGACGATTCCAATTATGTGTTCACAACCGAGGGTCATCTTTTGACTCTCTCCAAGGAATACTTGAAACCATTGTCCGAAGCGCGTCGAAAATTACGAAAGATCGAGAGTCACCAGTGCCCAATATACGAACCCTTTATTCGCGCTTTCGATGACCATGAGAAGGCTACCGGTTTAGTAGTTGGCATTCGGGGTCGCGCAGATGCCGAGTACTCCAGAGAACTGGTTGCATTGGATGCGAGTGAATTTGACTCCGTGAACTGGTCTTCCGATGGGTGGTGCGAGAGACCAAGGGTCGAACTTTTCGTGAGTGACAGTGCTAGAGGACAGAAGGTAAACTGATCATTTCTTAGTCCTATGACTTTGTACTATCTCCTAATGGGAAACTCGTGGCTGAGGATCTAAGTCCTAGTCGCCTCAAATTGGCACCCGTGTCTGACGGATATATTATACACAATGTCACTGGAATCCGGACACATATTGTTCGGAGACTAGATGGGAAAGGTTATGACATCAGGAAATGTTAGTCTCTCATTCACTTGTCTTGACTGCCAGTTGATGACGGTCCTCAGTGGGACACTATGCGGTTCGACCTGGTCAGCTGGTTTACATTAACGACACCTCGTTATTACTTGGGCCAGCGCCTGCGGACACTGCAGATCGGGCTCCTTACGTCGGAGATGTACAGTTGCGTTTCTACGTAGAGACTGTCGACCCAATGCTCGACATGCTGAACATGCTGAACACAGTAAAAGACACGGAGATTTCAGTCACGGGCTACACTGGATCTTTTGGCGGCAATCTTTCAAATCCGGGCGAGTCTCTCAAATTCAGGGGGTTATTACCCGTCTACCGTGACGAAAGCAACCTTTTGGGGTGCTCATCCTATACGAGGACCTTCCAGGACAGCATTCTTCTTACCTCTCGAGGAGAATGCACATTCTTGCAGAAGTTGATAGAAGCGCGAAATGCTGGGGCTGCTGGTGTTTTGGTCATCAGCGATGACGATCTTGCCATAAATCCGACTGCTAACCTCGAAGAGCTGGAAGCTGCTGGAGACCTTAGTGAAGTTGCCATTGTAGTGTTACCTCAGCAGGCTGGTCAACTGGTCGAAGCGTTGCTAGGCTCGACTGAGGAGAGCGACATTGGACAACTCATGCTTTCATTGGAACACGAACATCAATCCGCCGTAACAGACGCTGGAGAGACACCGGAAG
>JH814870.1:92904-117907 GCA_000296255.1 Omphalotus olearius VT 653.13
TGAGAAGGCTCTGGAACGTATATTGTATCTGAATGGACATCCACTGTCAAACTCACGATTATTGGTTTGAGGGAAAGTTAGTCTATATTGTATAGTGATTGAATAAGACGTTCTAATCGTCGGACTGGATGATAGAGTATACTGGTGCGTCTAATTTGGAGCCACCTTTCAAAAACACCAGCTCGATGATGAAGAGGTACTCATATGTCTTTCCGCCGAGCTTTGAGACGAGTTCGCCAGCTGCTTTGGCAGATCCACCTGAAAGGGCTGATTACTTTCTCTATTATTTCGATTTTTCGACGACTCACCTGTGGCGATAAGATCGTCAACGACTACAACGGTTTGGCCTGGTTTGATAGCATCGGATTGCATCTCAAAAGAGTCCTTTGTGCATTTATCAACTACGGATCTGTAGTAGAAAAACCAGCAGACACTTACACTGCCGTATTCTTTTTCATAAGTGGCAGTAACACAATCGCCTGGCAGCTTGCCCTTTTTGCGAACAGGAACGAAGGAGGCGCCCAGCCTCAGTGCAATGATTGGCCCCAAGAGGAATCCTCGGGCGTCCAGACCTACTATCACATCTATCTTCTTCGAAGGGATGGTAGGAATAATTTTTGAGGCGAGATGGTGCAGGAAATGTGTTATCAGGGTTTCGAAAGCCGTTGGATTACGAAGGATAGGAAAAATATCCAGAAAAACGATCCCCTTGGTGCATATTTGAGCAGCTAGAATGGAATGGGAGTCAAGCAATTCACCTTCTTCGGAAAGTCAGGATGAGCTGTAAGCTGAGATCTGAGATACTCTACGTCAGCCATGGTCAAAGGCAGAAATGCTTGAAAATATTTTGTATTTGTGCGCGACTTAAACGTTGAACAATCATATCGCATAATGATACCGCGTCTCCCTTCAAGTTATACTATAACTAATGCCGTGAATCTGAGGCGACACATCGCATGGTATGTCCAACTTGTATGATCATGGCGTGCTCATATAAAGAATCGAACATAACAAGACAGCATAATGCGTAGATAAGACAATGATTTATACAGATTCTAGAACCTCAGGCTCCTTGAAGTCCTTTGCGATCCGGGTACCAGTCTCCTGTGACTTTCATCAGAACATGGTAGCATGAGCAAAGTAGAAAGACACTCACATCTGTTGTCTCTCCGTGCAGCTCCATTAGCTTCGAGACATCGAACTTGGGAGCCTTGAGAATTTTGGCCTTGCGAACATATACGTTCTGCAAGGGGTAGATGCTCCGCGACGCTTTCTCAATCTCACGTCCAATCGCTTCAGGCACGAACTTCTGCACCAGCTCCTTCAAGTCACAGCTCGTCGCCTCACGGGTCATGATCTCAAACATCTTTTTCCTGATCTCCCGCACTTGACTTGACTGAGCGTAAGTCGTCTTGCGGACCTGAGTAGGACGACGCTTGGTGAAACCAATGGCGAAGAGACGGAGGAGATAACCATCCGTCGTCTTGACATCAACGTGTGCCTCGATGAGGGTCTGCCATTTTCGTACAAGAGATCGAAGCTTGTCAGACGTGAAATCCATCCCATGGAAATTTGTGAGGCAGTTCTTTCCCTGGACCTCGTCGATGCGCAGTTTGATTTTTCGGAAAGATTGGTCCTCATCCTTGTTGAGGTCACCTAAAGACACCTCGATGATTCGGCCCTTGAGAGAGTCGTTGGCATTTTCTGTAAAAAGGTCAGCACGTTACATTCAGTGAACGGGTTTAGACGTACTCAATCCCTGGGATCTGTTTACCAGTGTCTTGCCGACATTCTTAACGTCGAAAATCGAAGGTGCCTTAACATCGTACCAGTCTGAGGATAAGCATTAAACGCATCGTTCGCTAACAAGCATGAACAGAAACATACCCTTTCGAGAGAAAGGGTCGACGACCTTTTTCTTGATACCCTTCTTGCCCTTAGATAGGCGCTTGTTCTACAGACAGTTCAAGCTTCAGATCACTCCCAAGCAGTACAGACCAGAGTCCTGACCTTTCCTACAGCCATATTGTGTGATCAGAGAGAGAATGCGGCGAGAATGAAACCGCAAGGAAGGGTGAGCCGGCACTTGGACGGTTTTGAGGGTTTGAGGATTGGCTGTAGTAGAATCGTGTGAACAGCCGAATTGCTGATTCGGTGGCTTCAAACCTTATTAACGGCAACTGTACAGGCGTGATCCTTGTGACAGTGTGACATGCTCACTCGTCCTGAATTCGATCGGGCTTGTAGGTTGCTCATCGATAAATATGCATTCGTCTCATCATCTTTGGCGACGAGCGCGATGAAGGGATGGTCTTGGGAAGAGCATCCTGTACGACTTTTCTCGCTCGTTTATCACGTCTAGTCGTCTCAATCTCTGCTGGCAGTCAGTACCTCGGCTCGGGTACTTGTCGCGGACTTCAGAATACATATGGCGGTCTGCTCTGTATGAATGCGAGCCTGACGAAGAACTCGACGAGGCTACTGCGGCGCCCACATCATCAGACGGCGAACGCCTCACGTCGCGACAGTACATCGTCTTCTCAGCAACATTTCAAGTCCCGTGTTTCTATTTCACAATGTACCGTTCCAGTACGTTGCCGACGCTTGACTGTTACTCGTCACTGGTGACTATGTGCTAGATGGCGCTCCTTTATCGCTGGATGAGCTTGTATCGACATCGTTGTTTCAACCCTGCATTATTGAAAATTCTGAGACAACATCATTTGCTCTGAGCGGCCAGACATCGACTTTTCCGTTGTTGTCTCAGGGCGATCACCCGACATTGGGAATACCATGCTGGTACCTGCACCCGTGCGAAACGGCTGCTGCGGTAGAAGAACTGGTGAAGGAAGAAGAAGAAGTGAGTGAGGATGAAAGACTGGTTATAATTTTTGAGAAATGGTTCGCGGTGCTGGGTAGCGCGGTGGACATTCGAGCATGAAACAGACTGAGACTCGGACCGGAACGAGGTGTATAACCGAGTAGACCTGTATAGACTAGAGTATATATTGGCCCTATTCACTCTTATTCACCCCGTTCTATTACCTTTCTTCTCTCAATTCTTCTCAATTCAGGCTCAGGTAAACCCTCTGTATATTTTATTTGTCGTACGATCTGATAAACAGATCGCGCATATAAAGACATATCCGATCTTCATGCTGATAACTCGTTTCTCCCCAATCTCTTCCTCTTTCTCCCATCTCCTTCATTCCTCATCCTCAGTCCGTGCAATGGTGCGTTTCTTTTCTTTTCTTTCGCGGTTCAATCCTTTCTCACTGTGCTGTTCAGGCCACCGAAGCCGTCATCGTTGCCGCGTCGCGTACGCCTACCGGCTCCATCAATGGTACTCTCAAGTCCTTCACCGCTCCCCAGCTCGGTAGCGCTGCCCTCAAGCATGCCCTTGCTTCCAAGAGCATCGACCCTTCAATCGTAGAGGAAGTTTACTTTGGCAATGTCGTCCAAGCTGGCGTTGGCCAGTCGCCAGCTCGCCAAGTTGCGCTTGCTTCTGGGCTGAGCTCAAGTTCTGATGCTACCACCATCAATAAAGTTTGTGCTAGTGGGATGAAGTCCATCATTCTCGCTGCCCAAAGTATTCAGCTTGGCCAGCGAAGTGTGGTCGCTGCTGGTGGAATGGAGAGCATGAGTAACGCACCGTATGTCTGTAAACCTCGTCTAGCTGAGTTTGCACTAACCCGTTGCCCTATAGCTTCCTGATTCCCCGAACAAACCCCGTGTTTGGTAAATTCACCGCTGTTGACTCTTTGGAGTATGACGGTCTCTGGGACACGTATAACAATCAGGCCATGGGTTGCTGTGGAGAATCAGCCGCAGAAAAGCATACCATTTCGCGTGAATCCCAGGATTCTCATGCGATCGAGTCGTACAAGCGTGCTGAGCGTGCTTGGAAGGATGGTGCATTTGACGCTGAGATTGCGCCTTTAACTGTCAAAGGCAAGAAAGGTGACACTGTTGTCAGAGAGGATGAGGAATACAGACGCGTTATATACGAGAAAGTCCCCAGCTTGCGTTCTGCCTTCAAGCAAGGTGGTAGCATCACTGCTGCCAACTCTTCACCCTTGAATGACGGTGCATCGGCTCTGATTCTCATGTCGGCCGAGAAAGCAAAAGAGCTCGGCCTCACCCCTCTGGCTAAAATCGTTTGTATGTTCTGTTATCTTCGTGTTCGTATCAGGTTGCTTAGCGAATACCTGTAGCATATGCTGATGCTGGTGTCGACCCCATCGACTTCCCGATCGCGCCGACTGTTGCTTTACCGAAGGCTTTGGAGAAAGCTAACTTGACTGTCAACGACATATCCTTGTTCGAAATCAACGAGGCGTTTTCTGTCGTCGTTCGCATTGCTGAGAAAGTGCTCAGTATTGACCCTGCGAAGATCAACATTAATGGGTGCGTACATTATATCCAGCTATAACAGATCATCTGATGGTCTTGCTATAGAGGTGCTGTCGCTCTCGGCCACGCTATTGGCAGCTCTGGCGCGCGCATTGTCGTATCGCTGGTGCACGCCCTAAAGTCGGGACAGTATGGTGCCGCTGGTGTCTGCAATGGGGTAAGTGTTCTCTTTTTCACAATACCATAGTTCACTCAATGACGAAAATTCTAGGGTGGAGCTGCTTCAGCACTCGTTATTCAGAAACTGTAAATAATACTTGAGGGCTCTAGACACGCTTTACTTATGCTCGGTGTCGGTGTAACAACGATTCGGATAACATCAAAATACATATGTAAAAACCGATAGGCATTCGCACGATAAGACAATGGTGGAAAGGGCAGTCCCAAATTACCATGAATGAAGTACTCACTGCCACGCCAGAACAGCTTCCGTATCGAATTTGTCAGTTGTATTCGGGATGGGCGCTGCAAATATGATACAACCTTGGTCCACTTGTTCGCATCGCATCGTTGAATGCGACTGAGGGAGTAATCCTTCGCCGGCTCTTCTATCTTTTGCAACGGCAAGTTTCTTGAAGATGGACAGATAAGTCATATCACTTCATCGCGCGTGGCGTCCTAGTCTTTTCTAAAACTCCATTATCCAAGTGGCGCAGCGTGTCAAATGCCGGCATCGAATAAGTAGGGACACGCTTGCTCTTGGTTTTGCCCGGAGGTCAGGTGTTATTTTTTTCACGCAGTCATGATAAGAAGAGAAATGAAGCCCATATAAATGACATACCTTAAATGCCTGAGGAGAGTATCTTGCTTTCTTTGTAGGATCCAAACCTTCCCTCTTCTCAAAGCGATTTACGCCATGGCTATCGAGCTCGAGAAGCGTTCCGAGCAATTATCGTCGGATGAGAAGGATGAGATTGTTAGCCAGGAAGCCGGTCTGGATTCCACTGATGCCTCAGAAGCAGACGAAGCTTTGAGGTTGGTGGGACGGGAGAAGAAGGCTGACTTCAGTGAGGAGTATAATCGTAGATTGAGGTGGAAATTGGTACGGCTTCGACTTGCCCTTCGGGATTACAACTAATGAGGATACAATCCCCAGGACTTTCTGATCCCTCCGCTATGTGCCGCGGTTTATTTCACGCAATTCCTGTACGAACTTCTTAACTTGGAGGTCATATTGATGATCGCTCAGATACGTTTTTCTTTCAGGGACAAGACTTCATTGAACTATGCTAGGTGCGACAGTAATTAACGCGTCGGCAGTCTCTCCTGACTTTCAAGCCTTATATTCAGTATCATGGGTTTACCCATCACGGGCCAAGTAAGTCTCTTCAGCTGTCAGTCAACACCACCGCCTTTTCTAATGAATAACAGAACTACAATCTCGTTTCAATGGCTTTCTACCTTGGTAAGTGGAATCATATTCCAATTCATATGGTTGTCAATGCGCTGTTAGGCTACATGGTTTTTGAGTTTCCGACTGTTTATTTGTCTCAGAAATCTGGAAGAGTGGCGAAATATCTAGGTGAGTCGAGTACCGGGCGTCGTAATCCTGTCGTGACTCATGAATAAGTAGGTATCAATATCGTGCTGTGGGGAGCCATCCTTATGCTTCATGCAGTCGGAACCTCTTTCGGAGCTTTTTTCGCTCTTCGTTTTCTACTTGGTGAGGCTGATCCTACCTTTCTGCAACCCACCTAATTACATTGTCCAAGGCATGTGCGAAAGTTGTGTTGCACCAATTCTGATCCTCATCATTTCTATGTTCTACAAGAAGAATGAGCAGGTAGGATGTTTGTGATACAAGATTTGATCTGATAGAAAGAAACCATAGGCAACGAGGATATCTTGGTTTTATGTCATGGTGTGTTGCTCTGCTTAGACATAGAACTTGAGGTTGACCGTGCATCAGAATGGTCTCACGCAGGTCTTTGGCGGTTTCGTAGCTTATGTAGGTGGCTCTCTGTCGTACTCAGTGACCATGCTCATTCTAGTTTTAGGGCGTTTCATTCTCCGATGGCAAACGGATAGCGCCCTACAAAATCATTTATCTTTTACTCGGCGGTCTGGCTATCATAGTAGGGGTTTGCGTCCTCACTTGGATGCCTGACTCTCCCGTTCGCGCGCATTTCCTTACGGAGGAAGAGAAAATTGCTGCTTTGGAGCGAGTCAGGGATGATCAAGGAGGCACCGAGAATAAGAAATTGAAGAAGGAGCAAATCGTCGAGGCCCTGCTAGACATTAGGACGTGGCTAATTGTATTGACTACCATGCTAAGTGGGTACATTTTTGTTCATTCCAACCGCAGAAGACCTGATTCCTCCACTACACTACTAGCCAGTATCCCCAACGGTGGTCTGAGCAACTGTGAGTTCATGACAGTCAGGGACCACTGTATTGGTGGAATAATGTTCTGATTACCACTGGCAACAACCAGTTAGTAATATTATCATCAAGAACTTTGGGTACACGTAAGTGGACATTGCTGTCTCTTTCTCTTTCAACACCGTCTGACCTAGCTCCAAAGGTCAAAGCAGACTTTGATTTTGGCGACTCCAGGGGGCGTTGTTGCATCCATTACCACCCTCTTGTGCGGCTGGTATTCTGATAAAAAGGTACGACCAAGCCTTCAATGATTATGAATTGAAACAGACTATCTAAACGGCTGTCGTCCTTAGAATGAAAGAATGTTGCCTATTGTCTTTGCACTCATACCCACTATTGTAGGCGGTGGTAAGTCTTGCAATCTTTTTTAAGGGGAGGGAATTGAATCCTGGTATTTCTCAAGCTATGCTGATCGGGCTGAACGATTCAGGGCAGAAGGGTGCTCTTCTGTTCGGTATGTTTCTGTTCTTATCTCTCCGCGCGTTATCAGTTAGTATTCATTTCTGGCAGCGACGTATCTTATTGGTACTTTCGGGAGTGCCTTATCGACCGTTTACGCTTACAATGCTAGCAATACGAGTGGTCACACGAAGAAGAGTACGATAAACGCATTGACGTTGTTGACGTTTAGCATCGGAAATATTATTGGGACCGAGATCTTCCTTCCGAAGGACGCACCAGCGTATATTCCAGGCAAAATTGCCATCATGGTCCTCCTCATCGTTCAACTTGGTGTCTCGGTGCTTCTTCGTTATATCAATCTGCGTCTGAATGCAAAGAAGAGAGCACACATCGAGGAAATGAAGGCACGTAAAGGATGGACAGACAGTGATATTCAAAAGGAACGAGAGCGGCACGCTTTCATGGATATGACTGATAAACAGTAGGTTGCTCTACACGATTTCTGAAAAATGCTGCTCACTTTCGTGTACCAGGAATCCATACTTTGTGTACACAGCCTGAACAATTGTGTAGTTGGTGTACACTAGGTCATGATACAGAGAATTCAATGAACAAGATATTATGCATTGGATTGTCGAGGTTATTCTTCTGAACAGTCTGACCAGTCGTCGTCGTAGTGCGGCAGAGCAGAAGACGTAGAGGCTTGCGGTTGATCGTTCGGGTTACGGTCGTCGTCAAAATCGTACTGTGCGGGTTGAGGAGGAGACTGAGGCGTAGAATTCATGCGTTGAAGTGTCTCCATCTTTTTATCTCTGCGACCGACATGTTGCTCATCGATGGACCGCCCATCAACCATGGTCTGCCATATACTCAGTAGATACCTAATAAAAATGAGTGCAAAGTTCTTGGCGATGAGACGGAACTCACACAGCGTCACATCCGGCATTCCAACCCGTCTGGTTGTCGATCTTGATTTCTAATGCTTGGGCGATATCGTTGATCGTCTGGCTGTCGTTATCCGACTTCATCATCTTTCGGAATAACTCTTTGATGTCTACGACGTAAACTGTGCCGGCAGACCTTTCTGCGCTTTCTTCCCCCCGGCTAGGTGTAAAAGAACTCGAGCGATATCTTGAAGAAGCCGAGCTCCTGCTATCATAACGGTTGTTTGTGTCGTTTCTTTTGTACTTTTCCTCTGCAGTGCGGGAGTATCGAGAAAGGAGCTGCGACTAGAAATGGGGCGTTCAGTAAAGTTTCGCAGAAATTGGTTGAATTAGGTGACAATCCACTTACATCGTGAAGCCCTTTAAGGTTGTCCTTCCACTTGCGTGTCTCGAAGCCGTACACCTCGAGTATTCTCTTGGTTCTCGCACTGTCATGAACTAACAGTATCACTGGGTTTGATGTTCCCTGATCCAGAACTGGAAGCAGGGTACGTAGACGTGAAGAGACGGCATGCGATTCCAGCCTTTCTGTTTCGCCTGAATGGACAGGCTACAGAGGCAGCTTGAGTTATGCTGTCATATGTTTCTCAAGTACGAAGAATGGGGACGTACTAGATGCTTCATTTCAGTGGGTTGCTTTAGATTTGAGTTGTTGGCTATGACGAGATGCATACTCTTGCCTGACATAGGACGCAGTTCGGCCAGTGTTGCTTCGGACATGCCCAAGTCTAACAGGCGGGTCGTAGGATTATTATTTTTGTCCGAATGACTCCGGCGATCAAAGGCCCATAGAGTATAAGTGAAAGAAAGAACTTTGATGGACTGGAGCGCAGCCATGTCTGGGCAACAAGAGAATTTACTCAGATCTGAGCCAGTCAACCTCCGGGTTGCAACTTGGCGGAGTAACCTGTGGCACAGTCAAATGAGTAGAAGATCAAAGCTCCCTCGACAATTACCTTCCGTTCTCAAATGTACCACGAATTCCCCCTTCGTTCGCTCTATCAAAGCTTTTATTGTCTTTCGAGTTGTCAAACTTTGCCCGAGACTTGGGAGCCAAGGCTGTAAGCTTCTCCGCTAGCTCGACCACTTCGTAAAACTCAATTGGCGATAACGACTCGAACGACTCAGCCGGCAGTCCTTCTCCAGGCCTAGGTAATCTCATGTTGTGGCTCGCACATATCCTTCGAACTTCCTGTTCGGTGAGAAGCAGGCGGGAAGCACCAGAGGATTCAATGCCTTAGAGGGAGATCGGAGCGGAAGCTTCAGGATTGTTACAACATAAATTTGTGCATCTAAGTTTACTGACCGAGAACTAAGGTGACAATTTCAGATTCAAGGGCGGAGAATACTTTCTCAGCCAAGATTTTTGGAGTTTGAATAAATTCGGACGTTCCAGGACCGCCTCTGAACGGACTATCCCTGAAAACGGAGTGGAAACAGATTATCAGGCGCAACGAGCGAAGGTAGCGTACCATCGATTACGATTTTCCCTGTACCCACCGAGCTGATAGTATGTGGCCATGGCGAGGTTGAAATATTACGTCATCATGCACTCAGCCTCATCATGAATACCACCTTGAAGACTGCCCCAAACAAGGAGACTCTAAAGCTGGCCTCTATCCCGAAGCTAGACAAGGAGAAGTTCATTCTTTCTTTTGTGGATTCCCAGAAAGCTCACGTCAAAGCATATGCTGAACAAGGCCGAGCCATCTGGACTGACCTCTCTGCCTCTACGAATCCGATTTCTTCAGCTGCCAAGGAGAATGAGTATGGGTTCTCAACTCCAATTTTGAAACCCCGTAGTACAAAACACTCGCTTGCGCACAAGACCGATCCTCTTACTCTCAACGAATCCGCCCAGCCTCAGCCTGAGGCTACATCCCTGTCACATCGTCCTTCACAGAATATCGGATTGCAATCGACGGCCTTGTCCAAGAAGAAACATCCCTCACCCTCCGAGCGACCTACCAAGTCCAAAGGTACTCATGCCTTAACGAAATCTGCGAAGCGGTCAGCAAAGGTGTTGGATGAGGAGGAGCATCTAACTCGTCAGTCCAGTCTGCCATATAGTTCCGAGACAAGGCTCAAGTTGATTCTGACAGGTTTAGCGGAGCGGCGTCAGCGTAAACGGGCTAAACGTGCCGTTGTTGAAGCTGTAGTCGAGGACGAGAACACGATCTCTGATGGGCAGCACAAGAAAGCACAAAAGGGCGCCCGGGCCAGCACTAAAAAACTTCCGGCCCTCGCTCTGGTCCACGGATTCTTTGCCACCAATGTCGGTAAGAATCGCTTAACAGTAAGTTTCTCAGACGCTTCTGAGCCTAAGTATCTGAGGAAAACTGGTCCAGGCTCCACCACCCGCGCTTGGAGTCTTTAACAAAGGGAAGGCGTCGGTAAAGAAGCATGTTGGGGGCAAGAAAGCTACCAACAAAGGTACATCTCACTGTTCTCTGAACAATTTCGTGGGTCGCTGACTATTCCCCCCTGAAGCTGCGGTCAAGTCTTCGCTCTTTTCGGAGACTGCTTTCCTGAATAAAATATCACGACCTCCTACCACTACGTCCACCGCTCTGACGACGCCCTGCGCTCGAGAAATATCGAGCGAGTCAGACTATGGAACACCAGTGAAATCGCCAAAGACAAAAGTCCTAATAGCCCCCAAAGCAAGGAAAAAGCAAAAGTTCCCAGCCAAGTGCAACACGCGTGACGCTTCCCCCGACCACAGTCGTACTTCCAGCGAGTGTCTTGATCAAGAGCGTGCTGAATCTGAAGTATGGGATATTGAACTCGACGGATATGTTCTGCCTTCAAGAGTCTCTTCTCAAGTCGCTTCTCCTATAGCTTCCAAGCAGAATGGCACCATAATCTTGAACACAAAGGGTGTGTCTTGGATGAAGAATAGCGCTGCAATGCATTCCTGCGCGCAAGAACCAACTGAAGAACCTATGGCACCTGGATTTCAAAGCTGTTTTGACAACAGGTCGGACTTGTCCACGTCAACTTCCTCTCTGGCGCCATCGGAGTCTGCATCTCAACGTGCTCCCACATGCCTGTCCACAACCCCTCAAGTATTCAATTCTAAATATTTCAAGTCTCAACAAGAACAGGTAGTTGTACCATTCGAATCTAAACCGGATACTTTCCCTATTCTGTCTCATAACTCCCCGCTCTTATTCAACATCAATGAACCCTTGCATGATGTAATCTCAGGCTATCCAGACCTATCATATCCTCATAATGAGCTGGAAGAGCACCATCACATCACTTGTATGCAAGGACGACACTCCGCAAAGCACCACACCCAAGAATGCGATGCGATGGCCAGTTCCCAGCCTACACTCGAACCTCTAGTTCGACACTTCAGGTCAACGCTACTATCGCAAGCTGATCAGGAAGTTTCTGTCTTTCCGGGCGTCGACCTCCCTTTCAATAGCTCGGAGGAAGACAATATCACCCGGTTCTCTTCTGGTGACGCTGATCACATACCTGATAACGTTGTTTCCGAATGTTGCCCATATATCTGCAATTGGGACGGGCCTCTATCATCAAGTTTGCCCTTGTTGAACGATGCGAACATTTATGACTGCCCTGACTTTATCATCGATGCTTTCCCCGGTACATATATGTTTGCCGATGATCATAGTCCATGTCATTGGACGTATGAAAATATTTCTAATGCGGGCTCAATGGAATACGGACAGCCCTTGTACGAGTGCGAACAGTACATGGAACTCGAGTCATATCCAGTAGGGCATTGTGAAGGCATCGATACGACATTTCTAGAAGAGGATCATCGTGACGAAGAGGAACTGACCGAATTTTCTATTTACGAGGATCAAGGCCATCTTCACGAGTATCAACACCATGACAACAGTACATTTCGCCCCTCTCTCTGTGACACGCCTGATCCCGGCGATGATGATGAAGGCTCTGTGTTTGAAGTGCGTCAGCATGAGGATGTTTTTTTACAAGGCCGTGAGTTACTCTTAGGTCTTTCACGTTCTGATAGCCCCAGGGCATCAATGAACCCGGGTATGGGTAGGATGTCGATGATAGAAGCAGACGTGGCAAGACAACTTAAGGAGCATTGGTTACCTCAGAAGCTTTGATATCCTTGATTTCGCCTACATCTCTGTGTTATTGTTGGCAATAGACAGACTATATGTGATGCTGTTTCTGGGCCTCCGTCGCAGGTTATCAACTACAAGTTCAGATACAGTGCACTAGTCAAAGCTTTAATGGTGTGTCACGGACGCGTGTGGTCACAATATATGACACAACGTGACGTGCCGCTTGTTACTGCTTAGCTTTGCCACAATTATACCATTCACTCCACTTGTTCTAGCATTTGCGCAGCACGACACCCTAGTCGTCAGCCCGCAAAAGCGCTATTTTTTCTACAATGGTGCGTACTGAGAATGATCTCGTATCTTCAGCGCTACCGCTAGATGACATCTTCCATCACCAGGTCAAACCTGAACCTCAAGAACTTAAAGTACCAGTAGCGCCTCTTTTGTCGTCCCATGCTGCCAATTCTGCGGTGTTGACTGCGAAACCTGAACCTCGTGACACTGTAAGTTCATCTATCGCGTCGGTCGACCTTATCGCTGAGCGCGTCTCGCAGTTACTCGGTCCAGCCCCACGCTCGCCTCAAAGAACACAATCGAACGCGTCGGCTTCTGGCCATACGAGTGTGCCAGTGCCAGATCATGCGCCTCTTCTGAGCAAGAAATATTCCGTATATCAATCCGCTGCTGACATACCCTATGAACCGGAAGCTGCATTGCGAGAAGGCCTCGAGATGGTGAAGCATATCAAAGGGTACATGAATCAGCTGAGGCTTGGTAGCAAATTGAGGCACGAGGTTTGGGACCGAGAATTGAAGGCGTACGTTATTTTCATCAGATTTGCCCCTATTCATCGCTTGACACCCGATACAGTCTCGAAAACCAAACTAGTCCAAAGGCTTTGATTGCTGTGTGTGGCGGTATGTGTTGCGTCTTCTGACTGTATCAATATGAGCACGTTAATTTTCCCTCTTCAGCCACGGGCGCCGGAAAATCGTCTATTCTCAATGCTCTCTTGGATGGTGATTAATTTATCTAAGAGGCAGGCAACAGAGCTGACTTTCTTTTTCCAGACAATATTGTACCGACTTCGGGAATGCGAGGTATGTAGATTCACTTCTGTTCAGACCACTCTTGTTGAGCCTGATCACTAGCTTGCACCGCGGGTATGCACTGGAGTGGTTGGCTCTTCTCTCCTTTCCTCATCCTCGTTTCTTTCTCTAGTGGTTACAGAAATCGCCTACCATGACAAGAAGACTATCGATGCTGATGTCTCGTTCCTCTCTGCTACTGAGTGGAAGGATGAACTTGCGCTCCTCCAGCATGATCTCATTGAAGAAGATGGAAGTCTCAAGCGGACCAACGATCTCAAGAGCGATGCTGGTATAGCATGGTCAAAAGTAAAACCAGCTCGAATACCCCTAGCGTGGACTTTTGCTCATTTATGCGTAGGTTCATGCCGTGTACCCTACGCTTTCTCAACAACAACTTGTGGACATGTCGGCAAATCAAATCATCGCGTTCGATCGTCGTACGTATACTAATACTCTTCAGTGAAAATATACGCTCAGATTTCTCTAGGAATGGCAGATATTCTTGGCTCCACCAAGAACATCGTAGCCAAAAACTCGAAAGCCTTTGGCGAAGAAATCGCGAAGTATATTGACTCGACAGACCGAAGTCGAGGAAAGAAGAAGGACAAGAAGCGAAAGGACAAGGATGAGGGAAAGTCGCTCATGGACAAAGTTCGCGAGGCTGCTGGCTTCAGCAAAAAGAAACATGAAAGTCAGCATAATGCTCCAGCGTTCTGGCCCCTCATCCGTCAAGTAAACGTACGATGCCGCGCACCTTGTCTTTCTTCTGGATGTGTCCTTGTCGACCTGCCAGGTAAGTTCTATCTTGTTTGAAGTCATAGGTAGCCCCATAATGTCGGTTGTAGGTGTGGCCGATGCTAATGCTGCGCGGAATAATATTGCCAAGACGTATATGAAGAAGGCCCAATGCATTTGGATTTTAGCACCTATCACGAGGCAGGTTGCATTTTGCAAACATTCGCCTCTGTCATTCTCACACGTTGAACTCACATAGAGCAGTGGATGACAAGACCGCACGCGACCTTCTTGGAGATGCTTTTAAGATGCAGCTCTTGAGTGAGTTTATGTTTCGGAATTATTTGGACTGTCCTTTCTAATTCATTTCTTGCAGTGGGTAAGCTGATTATTTCTCCCTGCTAGCTAGTTCTGACTAAGTCTGATGGAATATTTCAGATGGCAAGTATGTGCTGATTTTGTTGATGGCCAATATTTCAAACTGACTTCTACAGTTACGATGATCACGCCATTACATTCATTGGTAACACTCATTCTTCCAAGACATTGACTGTGATCTCGCTGATTCTTGTTGAACAGCAAGCAAAACCGATGATATCAGCTGCTCTGAGGTAATCAGTGCATTGCATCTCGAGGACGACCCAGAGTTGGAAGAAATTGAAGAAGAGCTTGACGGTAACAGAGAAGAAACTCTCGTTTGGAGTTCGAAGAAGGTAGATGCAATCAAGGATGAGAAAGGTATATTGACGTTCCTCTCTTTGAATATTTCTGATAGCAATAATATGCAGCCATTCAAGCTGAACTAAAGATGCTCAGAGCTATTCACAAAGAGCATTTAGATCACCTTGAAGCACTCAGAACCGGCAAAAATTTTGTTCCTAGTCTGACTGCTGCTGGGTCTTCGAAGAAAGAAGAAAAGAAGACCAAGAAACGGAAGAATAACAGGGGTGGCAAGAAAGGATCGCCTAAACGTCAGAGGAGCTCTTCATTTATGAATGATGAAGACACTGAGGATAGTGAGGAGACCGACAACAGCGAAGATGAAAGCGAGCACAGCAGCGAAGATGACAGTGATGCTGATAGCGAGGACTCGAATTCCGATGACTCTGATGGTGGCTCCATCTCTGAAAACGATAGTGGCCAGGATAGCGATATGGAAGTAGAGGAACTTGTCGTCGAAGAGGTCACAGAAGAATCCGTGAAGGCCAAAGCCGACGGTGTTAAGGGCGACATCAATACTGCTCGGAGCCGTCTTTCAACTGTGCGGAAAGAGAAGAAGGATGCTGCGGACAATATCGCTACCTTGAAGAAAAATTTGTGGAAGATTCAGAAAAACAAGAATGCTTGGTGCTCCAAGAAACGTTCCGAGGTATGTCTCAACGGTTGCCATGCATCAAGTGTCTGACTTGGGTACAGTTTTCCAAGGATGTCCTAAAGGAGGATTTCAGAACAGGTGCGTCTTTTGCATTGTCTTTGTCATATGTATTGTTCATGAGCGAGTTCTGACAGGCTTGAAGGATCTGGATGGTGGGCATGAATATTGTCGAAATCTTCACGTATAACCTAAACTTGTGTTTCAGACGCAATAGCAGAGGAACGCGACCCTGCCAACTTCGATCCATCGGTCCAAATTCGCGGTAGGCTACAATATTTCTATAGTATGAGCAAAGTCAGGCTCACATATGTGACGACAGACTACGACGCTATCAACCTACCTGTATTTACGTGCTCCAGCCGCGATTATGTTCGGCTCACAAGTATGATTTTTGATATTTAAGATCGTTTAAAGTTACTGACTTCTTTTCAGATCAGGTCAAGGGTGATGGTGAACCTACGTGCTTTTCAGATAAAGCTTCGACTGGTGATAAATCTTGTCTACTGGAGTGGCATCCCCTGATACTGATGCTTCTTTTTGCAGGAATACCTGATCTTCAGGATTGGTGTCACAAGTTGACCATCTCCTCCCGCACGCGTTCGGCTAGAAGTTTCTTGGACCATCTCATGGCCTTTGTCACCTCCGTCAATACTTTTGTCAATGGTATCGGTGGAGTGACCATCGAGGATAGAGAAGCACTACGCGCCAAGTGGGAATCGACTCCTGAATATGATTTTGGCATCCTCGACGAGGACTACGGCAGTGAAGACTCGGATGGTGGGTATGCGTATGAAACCGAATCTGACCCTTTCGCCTCGCTACTTGGCCCAAGCGGATCGTTCTCTATGAACAAAACTGCCTCTAAGGTCGACGCTACTGGGGAGCCGATAGGTATTACCCCTCGGCTCAAGAAAGTAAGTTGATAATTCGTTTGAAGAGTGCATTGTGAATAATATCACCCATGCTTTCAGCAATTCTTCGCTCACATCAAAGACGCTGTTGAGGATATGCAAGAGCTCTTCCGCGACGGACTCGAAGACAAATGCCGAGTCGGAGCAACTTTGGTGTGTCTGAAACAAATCTTTGCATTTTACCTCGTGACTGAGAGGCATGTAGGCTTCTCAATCTGCAGTCGAGACATCGGACAATTTTGCCGCTTCCCAGCATTGGTAAGTACTCGGTGATGAAATATTACCCATTCAAGCATTCATGTTTTTCCTCTAGGGCCACCTACCGAGCAACTCTTCGACGCAATGGAGAATTCCGAAACCGCGACCTGAACTCTGAGTTGCTGGCACCTTTCACAAAGAACATTGCGGCATCTTGGAGCAAGGTTTTCGAGACAGATATGTTTGCTAGTTTCGAGACTTCAGTTTTATCTGTAATTCATAAGCTCCTTGCCGATGTTGAGAACTCGGCAGCCTCTGGCCTGAAAGATCGGGTCAAATTGCAGGGCGATTCTTGCCTTGCTGAAGCAAAGATCGCACTTCAAAAATCAGTTGGTGTAGTTCGCGAAACACTGGGCCAGGAGCAGAAGGAAGTATCTCGGTGTTTGGCTCCCCTAGTTCGGAATAATCTCACAGATGGCTACACGTCTGCCATGGAAGAAAGAGGGAGAGGATCGGTGGCTCGGCAAAAGGTCAGTAGATAATGATTACGGCATGCCCCCTCATCCAACTCGATTTTTTCGACAGGCTGTATTTCACAACTTCATTTCAGAGCGCAAAGACGAAGTATTTGACGAAGGAGCCGATGTCATGTTAGATCGGCTGTCCACGATGTGTCTAGCTGTCGGAAATGCCCTCCAAGTCTCATTCAAGGACCTCGCTCAGAAGGTATTTTCTCCGGTTTATCCTTCACGCTTATCCCTGTCGACTGAGTCATTTTCCATTAGATTGAGGTAAACCTTGCTGTGCTTTGGGAAGCGGCTCAAGATGATCCTAAGCACCTTGTTCGACGCAGTGAGATGATGGGAGTCATCACTGAAATTCTGGGACAAGTTCAGTTGTGGCTATCTGCTGCTGAGGATGCGAAAAATCGACCCGAGCAGAGACAAACAACCTCTTCAACCCATTGAATTGTCATGTATCGTTCTGGTGATTGTTATACTCTATCTGCAGCTATTTGTACAGTACCATATCGCTTATACTTCGAGCTTTGCTCTGTCCTGGAAAATATATAACATTTTTTGTTGAACCCAAATCTCATAAATACATGCCTATAATTGTAGTTACAAAATATCAGAAAAAAGCAAGCAAAGTACACGAACTATCCACAAGGACGCAAAGCAAGGGACGGGCCCGGGGCAGTCCTGTCTGTCTTCTCCGAACTATCGTAGACACATATTCGCCCCAGCTTCGCGACACTTTTTCGTGCAAGACAGCAAAGATTGCAGACTCCATGCACATCGTCTCCTCGTACGGTAGTGACGGGCTTTCTCGGAAGGCTTTCATCCATTTGATCAGATGAATATGATCAGACACGATAGACAGGTCTGCCATGCCTATCTACCTCAACACCGGTACGCGCATCCATGTATCTCCGTCGACGAGAGCGTCCCAAGAAGCCCCAGGAGCTGGTTCGAGATTTGCGCTTGTAATGCCGATACTTTCCAAAACCAAAGAAGCGGCGTATACGCTCGCCCAAGGATAGATGGTGGCCGTCGCCGCTGCTATGATGTGTGCTGTGATATCGGGGACTATCACGGCGATGACGATGCCCGTGGCCATGTCCGTGGCTACTGCTTGTGTACTGAGGGTGGTGTCAACGAGAGTTTCTCACCAGAGATAAGGCTACTCACTATTACCGCTTGTGGCTGCGATTGACTATAGTGCGACCTATGACCATGGCTACTAGAGTGCGTAGGCACATATACGACGTCGTTGCCCCCATAAGCGGGCTGGCTATAGTATTGTTGACTCCCACTAGAAGCATAGGGGACGTGAGGGGAATGGTGTGAACGGTGGCTTGAAGTGTACACCATAGGCTGACCGTCGTGGTGTGAATAATGTGAAGCTTGGGAAGGATAGTAACTAGGCATTCCAAGCGATGCTCGTGAGGTGGTAGCGAGATGTTAATTCAATTGTTCCACTCTGCAAGCGTTTTATACTTTCTTTTCATGATGCGTCATCACTGCCTTAGTAGGAATGTTCAGATGTTCGTGATCTCGGCTAGAACTACAATAGATATACCCTATGTCTGGTCAGACTACACGAAATGGCATTCTTATGAATCTCGTCGACTATTGAAGAAGATAATGCATCTCCTTCACGATACGAAGAGCGCCACGCAAGCCAGAGCTTTTATAAAACATACTCACTCCAGATCTTGAAAGTCGCCTTCATCCAGATCATGAGGCTACCGAGGAGCTGTTAGATTAATTGAAACATGTCGATCGGGTCCTTACCTCTTTTGGTTCCTCATCTTCACCATACTGCATCGTGTAATCGATATGACTTATGACAGTCTCCAGGGAATCGGAGGATGTCAAATCCAGCGGTAGAAAAGACACCAGAGGGTGGTCTTCGATCTGTAAATAGACCGAGTCAGGACACCATACAAGTCATTGGGAACATCCGGGTCGATCAAGAATGCGGGCTCTATTCGCTGGCCATGGATTTGGACCGAATGAACAAAAAAGGAGCGAGTTGCACAGCATAAATGGCAACAAGGATTCTGCTCACCAGCTGCACGATAGCTTGATTGAGTGCGTGAAACCTGGGATTCCAAGTATCCGACTTATCGCCTCGTGTTGTTGCGAGTAAAAGTGGGTCTGGCTCAAGATATCTGAAGAAAGAAGAGTCCAGAAACAAGGCATAAGTCACGAATAGCGCCACAGTTTCACGAGGGAAGTGGGAATGCTACAACAACAAGGCGCGTGGATGGATATGAATAGATAGGGCCCGAGAAAGATACGCCAATGACTCCAGGCGAAGATGCTCTCGTACACTCTGCTATTCAGTCACAGAACATGGAAAGAGAATTGCACCTTGCACTTTACGTCGCTGCTGATATGAAATCGAGAACGCAGGCCTACCTGGCAATATTCCTCTGATTCCGCATCCCGTTCCTAGCGCCGCCAGATGGCTCCTCCGAGTTTGGAGTGACGAGATCCATCTTGGACATGATGTTTATCCACGGTATTTCGAGATTGACCATGGCGGACATCGCAGAGAGGACACCACTGCAGATCCTGGTCAATTACCTAGATGCAGAATAAAAAAGAAATCTACCTGAAAAACTTGTATTTATCTTCCATGAATTGAGATTCAATAAGATAAACTGCGGAAGTTCGAATTCCCATTCTGGAGAGATTCTGGACAAGGGTTGGCAGGAAAGGATGATGCGTGTACAATTCAATTTGCCCTTTGAGTGAAGGATATGAGATTAGTTGACACAGAAGAACGCGGAGCCGTTTACAAACCTGGACAGTCGAAAATGAGATAGTCATCATCGTAGCCTCCAAGCTCTTCCTCCAACCAGTCCATATTTTGTAAAAGATATCTGTTTCACGGTTTGAATAGAAGGAAAAGCAATTACAGCTTCCTGGCACTTACTCACTCAAAGCAATAAACGAGCCCACCGTTAGGACCATAGCCCAGCTCGCTCATGACATCGTCCAAGCTAATGAGGTCCTTGATATCAATGACAGGCTCATATTCGAAGCTGCCAGGGTCAGCAGCAGGATCCAAGTTGACGAGATGAGCTGTACGTTTTGAAGCAGTTAGATGAGTGAGAAAAGATGTCGAGAAAGTAGATTTCCCGGCGCCTGCAGGGCCTGTGACGAGAACGGCGTATCTCATCAAGGTGAGTGCGAAGGGTAGGTGATATTACGTAATACACAGTTGCTCATGTCCAAACCACCAATTAACCCAAAGCAGACTGTCTCTGGCATCGCTGTAGACCCTCAAACTCTTGAGCGTGTCATTCCAGAATCTAAACGCTCAGATGGAACGTAGGTATTCGTTGTGTTTTATTTCCATGTCTAAATGCACCTCTGCAGTGTCCGCCCACGAATAAAGATCCGTCCTGGCTTCACCCCCCAGGAAGATGTGAGCCGCTTTCGGGGGACGAAGCAGGCTCAGATGGATGCAAATACACTGCCCAAAGGGCATATTATTGGTTGGGCACCTCCCCCGGAACCGAAAGCAGGCGATAAATCGATGAGCAAGAGTGCAAAGAAGAACGCGAAGCGGAGAGAGAAAAAGGCAGAAGAGAAGAAGGTGGAAGAGAAGAAACCCAAAGAGCCGGTCAAGGATAATTGGGAAGATGATGATGAGGACGCAGTTGCAGAGCCAGAGAAAACATCCTCGAGCAAGGAGCCAGATGAGGCGGCTAACACAGAGGTGCTGACTTCCAAGATGGAGAAACTCGATGTGCGATAACTACATGTCATTCCACGACTAGATTAGGAGTGTGTAGGATTAACTGATAATACATATGCGTAGTTTAATACTCTTGAATGGTCCCTGGGATATCCTTGCAACTTTGAAGTGGCAGAACGCGATGGGATTGACGCGCTATGTCACCCAGTCCATCTTCTCCAGGTTCTCTGCTGTAGGCTGATTCAAATCCGCTCGAGTAATGGGGGAAGGGACTACAGGCGGGGGCGGGGGCGGGGGCTTTGGTCTCAGTTCCATGCCAATGATGACCGCCGATGCGAATGCAAACAGACCACCTGAAGAAAGGCAACATGAGAAACTGCTACGGCCTCCGTGAATGTCACACACCAACAGCTCGCCTCATATTATCCCATTTCACCTCTTCAACGTCTGTACGCAGATCGCTGACGCTGACAATCGACTTGTTCAATAGTTCCTAACAAGCCATTTATAAGCCTCAAAAGATGCGAACATTACAGATATACCTCTATGGCAATGTCTTGTCGCTTGAACTCGTCCTTGACTTCATTCTTCCTGCTGTCTAGTTCCATCTGGATTCTATAGCGGAGGTCAGAAGCGCACGCCAGCATAGCGTCAAACTCACTCATGCTTCATAGTAGAGATATCCTCCTTCATCTTCACGTCCAACCGATCAACTTCTCTCCGAAGGGCAGTAGTCGCTGTCTGCACACCCGCTGAATCGTTCTTGGTCGTCAGTGTGATCTCTGAACGCAATTCGGATAACGCAGCTCGAAAGAGATACGCTTGCTGCACGACAGTGTCTAACAAATAAGAATGGCAAATAAAAGAGAAAAGAGACGAACATTGTCCAGGTCCTTGACAGTAAGACCTTCCCGACGAACTCTGCCCACACGATCCACAAGCAACGCACGTGTGGCACGCATGAAACTTCGAGCGGTTGGTGTAAGAAAGGTCCTCTCTAACGCGGTAAAGAAAGCATGGGTATCAAATGGTGGATGTGAATACGGAGACGTATATTCGCTTGGTTTCGTAGTGGGTAAATTGGAACCAGAGGGCTCTGGATCGGAAGTAGAGGCAGTCAAAGGAGGTTCACTGGGAGAAGACTGGTCTCTAGGATCCATAGGATGTGCCATAGATATTTTCTGGGGAGTTGTATGGGCATCACGATGATTGATAGGAATGAGCGAAGTAGAAGAAGCTGGGAGATGCACTTCAGTATGTAGACGACGAGTGAATTGCCGGAGAATCATGGAAGTACAAATTCAGAAATTCTTGTTTATTTATTATGTACAACATATGTTTTCCTCATTTACCAACCAGCGTGCCAGCATCGAATCCTGCCCTCGCTTCCGCTGCCTCCACCCATCTCTGCGACACATATTAGCTGGAGAATAAAGATCGCTGCCAAACTACCATTTACCTTGACATTGGGCCACTCGTCCAGAGTCGGAATCCCACTGTAGCCGTGGATGCGCACCCTGTACATCTTGTGAGCATCTGTTGTACTGATTTTCGGGTTGACCGACCAAGGTATAACATTAATATCAGCAACAGAGTACACACCGCGTCCCGGCCCTACGAGCCAGTCGCGATCCTGGCTAAGACGTATCTCCAAGACACCATAGAGACGCTTGGTTTCGTCCAAGTAGCCTGTCATAATCTTGAGTGAAGCGTAGTACCAGTCATATGCACGACTTACGCTTCTTGGCGTAAGGAATATCCTCGGGGGCAGCTTTGCTGAAATGATTCACTTGCAAATGCTCGAAATCTTCTACCTTTTCATACTGAGTAACGACTCACGCTGTCCTTGCATGGGACCAACTCCACCGTGCTGCAGGTGAGATGGTGAGATGGTTAGAATTAGACGAACGTCAAAAAGGGATAACACATACGGCAAAAAAGATCCACTGCAAGGTTTCGCTATATTCATTAGGATTCTTGACAGGATCCCAACCAAACTTCAAGTCCTTGTCATAATTTTGCTGAAGGTACAGTAAAATCGCTGCAGTCTCAAACACGACAAAATCGTCGCGGTTTCTGTCTACGAGCACAGGGATACGACCGTTGGGGTTGAGCTTGATGAACCAAGGCTCCTGAAGACACCCACAGTCACTCTCAATGCAATGTTTACCCAACAACGACACCCACTTTCTGGATGTTTTTCGAGATGTCAATCCTCTCGTGACTAGATCGCGCCATTCGTCATGATTAGCTCGTCAATGAGTTGAATAGCATAGATTAACACACTCATAACTGATGTTGGGATACACGGTCTTCAGCTCCTCGAGGAACGCCGTGACCTTGACACCGTTAGGTGTAGGAGCAGAATACAGAAGGAATGGCTTGGACATGATTGTAGGTGATGGAAAAACTCGACGAGAGCTTAAAAGTCTTATAAGTCTGATAAAGGATGACGACATTTTGAGATTACTGAGAAGAAAAGAGAGTATAAGTATGCTCTGTCAGCAGGAAAGATGCGCTGATTCAGCTCCAGGTCCCTGCTTAGAATGTATTTATTTTGCCGTCGCTGCCTCTTCCAAGTCTGATTGTGCACTGGGTTTGTCAGGCTCGAATTCGAACCGAGAACCCACGATGTTTCCACGAAATCTCTTTCTCATATCCAGCTGATCCCATCGTTCAGCAAGTAGTCCAAATATGTATCAAACAAGATGAACATACCATGCCTCTTTTGCACTCAAAGGTAGCCTTCCTGAGCGACTGACACGACTCTGGAAGCTCATCCATATGGTTCTTGAGACACTCCGATGGGAGATTTCCTTGTTTTAGAACACAGTCAGAATGCATGAGACAGTCCTTGAGGGCGGCCAACAAGCCCTGACACGAAGAGGACATGAGCGTCGCGGATACTGAAAGCGCCTTTCACGTGATCTACCGTAGCATGTCTCTTTCCAAGCTGCCTTCAGTAGTTCGAAATCTTTTGTCTGCTGGTCCATGCATTGCCCCAGTGCGCTCAAGAGCTCTTCTCGCCGTGTCTGGCTCACAAGCACCAGAATTTCTTAATGGTATCCTTGCTTCGGCCATCCCCAAATCTCACAATCGTCCATTCTACTCCGTAATTCTCAATGCTCAGGTAAGTTTTCCTGCTACTTCGGCATCAAGGCTTACAGCGAATACATAGGGACGTGTATTGTATGATCTACTCGTATTTACAGATTACAATGTCAATGGTCGCCCAGCCTATCTGCTAGAGTACGATTCGCATTCGTCAGACGCACCGTCCCTCCACGATCTTCTCAAACGTTATGTTCTCCGCGCCAAAGTCAAGATTCGAGATGCTTCGGACGAATACGATAGCTGGGCGTCTTGGGGTTCGAACGAGGACAGTCACTGGGAGACCGCAAGAAGTTGGGATCACGCCGCAAGTGGGGCAATAAAACCTGTCTGGTCTGATGCCCAAGAAGATTGGCCATGGGGCACGCAGCAGCACGTCATACGAGATAGGAGAGCTGTAGGCATGGGCCATAGATTGTTGGTTAGAAAAGGAGATCGACGTGAGTTGATTCTTCTCCAGAACAGCAATATTTACAACCCTCCATCAGCAACACAAGCCTCTACACATCAAGAAGTCGCTCCGGACCTCTACGACGTTCATCGAATAGTTCATGGAGTTCCTCAAGGCGCCGCTGATATACATCCTACCGCGGCATTCCCAATGGATTCGAACCTCGATGTAATGGGTGCACGTCAGTATGCATATACATCTGGAATTCATTCAACTTACCCGCGTTTTCAACAAGTCGACTTTAGAAAAGGTTGTTACGTTGGGCAAGAACTGACCGTCCGGACGTACCACAAGGGGGTTATCCGTAAAAGAACGGTTCCCGTCTTGATACACAACCCTGCGTCCTCGTGCGTTCAATCATATAGCCCGCCTTTGAGATACGAATTTGAAACGTTTACAGGTCTCCAAATGCTGACTCTCTGCACAATTTCCCTTCAGGCCTTGATATTCGTCCGACGATCATCACTGAGCGTCCAATCACACGGCCAAGGGGCACCGGAAAGCTTTTAAGCTCGACACATGGCATTGGCCTCGCACTTCTTCGTTTGGAACACATACTGAGCGCATCGAAAGGCGACATCGAGCTGACTTTTGACTCGGGTAGCGACGAGAATCCTGTAACCTGCTCGATCGCGCCTTGGTGGCCCGATTGGTGGCCACACCTATAGTAAGATTATGTAGGTCATAAACTTGCCAAATTTAAGG
>JH814871.1:0-30050 GCA_000296255.1 Omphalotus olearius VT 653.13
ACATCAGGCTGGCTATATACATCACATATATATGTCCAGAGCGCAATAGGAGAGCTTCCCACAAATGGGGATTCCCAGGATATCTCGGTAGCTAGTAATATGGGTCAATTAGAGATGGGAGACAGCTTCAGATAGCAATATAAGTGACAAACCTTCAGTGCTTGAGTAAATACTAACTAAATTCTGATCAAAGCCAGGCCCCAAATCAACTCTTTTCTGGAAAAGACCTACGCAGCCATTAATGAAAGTACAACATGACAACAAAAAAACATACGCATCCTTCGAAGTTTGCGACAGGATCAGCTGTGACAGCATTTGGAGATAACAGAATATAACAAATCTGCAGATTCAGAAGCTAAGAGCTCTGTAATTCCAAATCCCAAAACATCCAAGTATTTCTGGTCTAAAGAATTGCAATGATGGACGACAGCTGCAATAGGAAGGCCATTGTTATAGAGCTGGTATCCTTGAGGGAAAGGACAGTAGGAATAGGTATATTGATGTTGTTCATAATCTCCTCATCCCAAACATGTTCTTGTTCAGGCGAAAATTTGACTTCATTGTCAGGGATAAAATGGTGCAAATCGACATCAACGTCCATGTCGTCCATGTGAACTGAGTAAGAAGAATAGTCAGATGCTTCCGTTTGGACTGTAAATGAAATTGTGCAAGACTGCGAAGAAAGGAAAATACAGTAGCTCGAAAAAGACTTGATGAATGGTACTGAGTAGTACTGTGTCGCAGAGATGAATCAGAGCAGTCACTCAATGCACGTGGTCACTCCCGCTCACTTGAGGGCAGGCTTTGACCGGACCGGTGGACCTGCGGGGCGAGGCGAAATTGAAGAGCATTGAATATTGAATCTTCGCCTTGACCACCGATTCAGGGATTTCGCAGAAATTCAACATGTCCCTGCCACCTTCGGACAACGTCGAAGCTTTTCGAACGGTACTTGCGAGCAGCAAGAATATTGTTGCACTCCTAGGCGCCGGGCTTTCCGCTGCTTCTGGCATACCGACCTGGAGAGATGCTGGGGGCATGTGGGATAAGTATGATCCAAAGACTTTTGCCACTCCCGAAGCATTCAATGAATCCCCCGGTTATGTGTGGCAACATTATCATATCATGCGAGAGCGGGTGCTCCAGGCCAGTCCAAATGCGGCTCATCATGCACTTTCGATTCTGTGTACCTCTGTTACGGAAGACGTTGGGACCACTTGCCCGCTTTACTTTAGTCACGCAGAATATTGACGGTCTTGACAAGAAGGCACTCGAACAGACTGTGGCGCAGCTCGAAAATGCTCAGCCTGGCGCCGCAGCAAAGAGTGGGGATCTTTCTCATATCTTGGAAATGCACGGTCGCGTGCTGGATACTCTCTGCACACAGTGCAATAACCGAACATACGATACTTCATGTCTTCTCGACGAACTTCCAAATTCTGGGACCATGACAAACCCGTTTTACGAGTTGCCATTGAGCTCTCTTCCTCATTGCCAACTATGCGGCAGCCTCCTTCGCCCAGGAGCAGTCTCGTTCGAGGAAATACCTTTCCACTCGCGCGAAATCTGGGAGCTCGTCGACACCGCAGACCTATGCATCGTTGTAGGGACATCATTAAAAGTTCAACCTGCCGCTGCGTACGCGTATGAGGTTCAAGATCATGGTGGCAAGGTAGCTGTTTTCAACCTCAAGGAGTTTGATTTGAATTCAGAGTCGCAGTATCCTCCTGATTTTTCTTTCACTGGTCCGTGCCATGAGACGCTACCTGCTGCTCTGGGTCTTTCGTGACTGTCTAAATAGATCAAGGTGGCCTGGCACTCCTTGATGTATCTAGACCGCGGGATGGTCTTTATTTCGTCACAGCACTCTTCTACAAGACGCAGACATCGGATTCGTATCCACGTCTGATCTACCTACGCTTGGCGATGAAATTCACTTATCATGCACCTGGACTGACCGCAGCCCATGGTCGAGTGCCAACAGTGAACTCAACTCGGTCAAGCGTTTCATGTCAAGCTTCAGACGTTCAAGACTGCCGACTGAGTGGTGTGGAAACAAGGTACAAGTCTCCGGATGTACATAGATGCTCTGGAGCGATTGAAATCTTTTGTCCAGACGGTCCATTAAAAGTGACTATTAGAAGTTCAAGTATCGGTGCTCAGGCCTCAGGCAATACACCCTTTCAAGTCATGCGGTCTGAACAGAGTACAAAGGTATCGACTACTCCGGTCAGCGGATTATGAACTATGCACTAAAGATAGAGTCAACAACAGAGTCTTGAACAAAGACGAAGCTGCTTTACGTACTTGCATGGGGTTTAGGCTCAACGATATAGGGACTCAAAGGATACAGACAGTCCTGAAGCCGCTAAAGCATTCAATTGCTCAAAATCCTTTGGGCGCACTTTTTCCGGCTTTACCGTGAATCCAATAGTGAGTCGTTTGAGTTGGCAAGTCTGAGAACGTGTAGGTCCATCTGATTTGGCATGCATTCGACCAGCGCATCGAGACATGGCCATCTGTGAGATAATACCGTCTCTGGCATTAAGTAAATTCCTTATCCTTATTGTCTCTAGCTTTGGAAGGACAGAGGGGGCACCTTCCCGTACAGTCAGATAATCAAAGAACGGGTCTCCATGAAAAAGGCCGAAATCAGAGACCGTGACAGACAGCTCGACGAGGCTGTCATGAATGCATGAGTGTTTCAGGCATTCAATAAGTTCGCCTTCTGTCATCATGGTTACTGAAAGCGAGAGCTTTACGATCAAGCACGAAGATCTCGTCAAAAGAGACTGAATGTGTTGGGAGAGCGGAGTGTAAGCAGGCACTGGCAGCCGCATTATAGGATCCTCGTCATGCTTGATAATTAGCTCCCGAAGCGCAGGAAGAATTAGGCAGTCAAGTAATGGAGCAAGAGGAAAGTAACCGACGAGGCGTAATCGACGGAGACCATGACGAAGTGGCGGAAAAGGTGTATTGGGGGACGTTTCACGAGAAATGAATAGGTTCGCGCTCTCCAGCAAGGATGCTCGTTCAAGAATATCGCGGCATCGAGATAGATAAAGGCTTGTCTTGTGGAAGAAATTAATGTTTCGCATCTGACGCCAGTTTAGGTGTGGGGGGATATGGGAAGACGTGATGGTATGAAGCCGAGGGGAAAGATCAATGATCGTGCAAAGCCACTCCCATAACTTTCTATTCCCTGGACTTGAAAACTGACCTATAGATACCTCAATGCGCTCTAGCAGATGTGGACCGTCTGGCGGAATAGCAGGGTAAGACTTGTCCACCGACACGGTGCTTGTGCAGTTGAAGGAAAAAAACTTCCATCGACGGATATGCGGTACGAACAACTTCAATAGCTTTGGCATTTGACTAGGTGCAGCATCGAAATTGAGACTGAATGACAGTGATGATGCTCCCGACCTCTCAAGCCATGTTGAAATCCACACCGGTCCTGTCCATTTCTGAGCCTTCTTCAACGCCGGAACGTCAACTTTGATTTGACTCCAGAGAGCCGGGGTCGATATTGCTGTACGTCTCCAAAAACTGGATACATTGCATAGGAGTAATGGAGCATGTTTCTCATCGAATGGTAGAGGTATCGAGGATAGACAAGTGATGAAGATTTTGGCCAGAACTTCAGGTGGAAGATCGTTGATTGTAATGGTGCCAATTAAATTGTCTTCTCGATTGATTGGTAGAGCGTTGTTGGAACTATCAATCCCGTTATTAGTATTTGACTGTTAAACACACAAGCATAAGTGTGGTGCCAAAGAGTAGAACCTGTAACGGAATAGCTACCATCTTTCTCGGTAAATTAGCAGTGTATGCTATGGTCCACAAATATCGATGAAGCTGAAGGTACGACGGATAGATCGTTGATATGCATCTGGACTGCTTCGTGCGTCGTGAACTCAACGAGGTCCGACACCAAGTCACGGCTTTATGTAAAAACAGTAAAACATGTTTACAGTACTACCAGTGTAAACCAGGACTCAAACTGAAATAGCTTCATGTACAAGAGATGCAACAAATTTCGATCGTAATTCTTGCCAGACTGATAAGTAGTAGTAAGTCCAGGCTTCAGATGAGTCGACGGTTGACGTTTATGTAACTGTAAACTACTAGGCTGTTCAAATATTCGAAGGGAAATACTTAGGGGGTAGGGGGGTTATCCCGAGCAATGGAATCAGAGATAGAGGTCATTCGGGCATGCGATGACTTCTCCCTCCGTATTCGATACTGAAAGCGAAAGCTTTGCTATCAAGCACATATATCTCATCACGAGAGAGTGGAGATCTTGGGAGTGGGCCGTAAGGCTGTGGGTATTCCAAGCAATGGCACCCTCAACACGCTTGATGATTAGATCACGTAGCGCAGGAAGAGTGAAGCAGTCAAGTAATGCCGAGAGGAAAATGGACGACAAGACGTAGCAGGAAGATCATGTTCGCGCTCTCCAGCGATAAAGCTCTAAGACGAGCCCTGTAGAAGAAAGAAATGCTTCTCATTTGCGGCCACTTCAGGCAGCAAAGAATATGAGGAAAAGAACAAAGACGTGGAGACAGATCAATAATCGTGCAGAGCCACTCTTGTTGTCCTAAAGTCGAAAGTGGGCCCATAAATATGTCAATGCTCTTCACCATAGGTGCACCGTTGAGAGGCGGCAGGAAAGACTTGATCCTTCGACTTTTGTCCATGTCAAATTTTTGCCGATCAATGGGGTATGGATAACCTGGACAGATTTAGAATCTGACTGGGTCCGGCATTCAAGCCTAGACTGAAAGACAGTGGTTACCCTCCCGACCTCTCAAGCCATGCGGTAATGAACGCTAGTCCCGCCCACTTGAACGAATAATTTTGAGTTTACCCCAGAAAGCCGGGAGTGTACGTCTCGGCGGATACTTTGCAAAGGAGTAATAAGGCATGTTTCTCATCAAGGAGTAGAGGTGCCTTTGAGAACAGAAAATGAAGATTTTGGCCGGAAGTTCGTGGTGAATTGCCATGGTATCCAGATTCTTTTCTCGCCTGGTTGGGAGCGCATCGTTGGGAACAATCAATCCTAACCAGTACTTGGCTGCGAAAAGGGAATGTATCAGTGCCACGCAATAGAGTAGAAACTGCGAAGTAGTCACCAATTCACTCAGCAGATAATAGCCTCTGCACTGTTAACAGCCCGGTTTCAATGAATTTGGAGGTATGGAGAATCACAACGTTGTTGCTACGACTCGCGAAGCACCGAAGAGTCAGACTCAGAGGTGTTATGCGACTCCCTGCTGAAGGGTCGCCTTGAGTGTACATAAGTGCTACAAGAGGCTCCTAGATTGTGAGTACACCCCCAACTGACCTCCTGAAATGATCCAGTAAGATTTCCAGTTATCGACCCAATAACGATCCACTTACTTACTATTCAGAAGTCAGCGCTGTTACACTGAGTGACAAATCCTAACCAAAAGTTTCCTCTACAAGGGGAAGCTCTACAACCGAGTAGGACCAGGAGGATTCGAACCTCGTCAACGGATTATAGGTTGATCTGGAAAGGGATCTGAAAGCCGTGGGGAACGTTCACTTCTAGGATGCGTGATAGTGCCGCTATGTCAAGTCCTTGAAGCGCAGAATAGCTTCTGAAGTTGAGTGGCCGACAAGTCGTGGTGGCATTAGAGGAGGCGAAAGATGCGGTGAATGTACAGGGACTCGCATCGTCCTTTTCTCTGGCATTCTTCAGGAGCTAGAGAGAGCCTGTAGCGCTTTTGAAATAGATGCGGCATGAAAAACTCCAGTAAACCTTGAAGCTTGAATATCTGAATTTTTAATAACAGAGTTCAGTTGGACAGAGTTGGACTTGGTGGCGCAGGTCCGGCAGCTGTCTAGCAAGACACAGTCATGTGATTCGACCGTTTACACACCCTCAGCCTGCTGATTCCTGAGTCTATTCTTTCGCAGCAACGGCAACAAGATGAAGATTGAGAATCGGACGTTCATAGTCTCAGGTGGGTAAGTATACAAGCTTTCCTAGGAATCCTTCTTGATGTACCTCTTCGTAGTTCTTCTGGACTCGGACTAGCCACCGTACAAATGCTCGCTCAATTAAAAGCATACGTATCCATCGTGGATCGCGCTTCTCCGCCTTCAAACCTTGCCGGGTCAAATATCAAGTTCTTCTCCACAGATATAACAAAGCTATCTGACATTGAGAAGGCCGTGGAGGCAACGGTTTCATGGACCAAGGAAACCGGCGCCACTCTTGGGGGAGTTATCAACTGTGCAGGAGTGGCAGTTGCCGCCAAGATAATTGACTCGAGCAATGAGCCACACTCACTTGATCTTTGGAATTTCGTTTTGGACGTGAATTTGACTGGGACGTTTAACCTCACGCGTTTAGCTCTGAAACACATGGTTCATAACAAACCGGAGGATGGCGAAGACGGCGAGCGTGGTGTTATAATTCTTGTTTCTAGTTCTGCAGCAGTGAGTAGTTTTCTATGTATCTCTCTTTGCTTCTTGGACTAAGTGCATGGACGAGAACAGTTTGAAGGCCAGCCAGGTCAGACGGCCTATTCCGCTACCAAGGGCGCGCTTCGTTCAATGACACTACCGCTCGCCCGCGATCTGGGCCGCCATGCGATCCGCGTCATGACGATTGCCCCGAGTATGTTCGCGAGCAACATGACTGACCACTTGCCTGAGAAGGCCCGCCGGAGCCTAGCCAGCGATCTTGTGTATCCTAAGCGCTTTGGACAGGCTCCAGAATTCGCTGACACTGTGAAATGGATTCTAGAATGCGCATATATGAACGGGGAGACTATCAGATTGAGTGGTACGTTGCGTTCAATCGCATTCATTCACAGTGGGCAATGGCTGATTCTTCACTATAGGCGCTGGTAGAATGCCTGGCAAGCTTTAATACATGTACTATATACTGAATATTGAATTCGCCAATTGTTTTCGAATTCGGGGCAACAGAAATGTGGCAGTCTTTGACGGCGCTAAAAGATTTCGACTCCGGGCAGTCCATCCGAAGAAAATCCTGGGAAACGGTGGAACGTGATGCTGTTTCAGCGTCGGAGGCAAAACACCTCCGACCTTTTGGAGGCAGGCAAGTGGCAGGCACCAGTTCAGACAGGTCTGAATCCTGTGCCTCGTTGTGTACGTCTCTCGACCACCATCAAGCTTTATATCTCTCGATGAGTTACGGTCGCCATTTCGGGAATGCTACCTCTGACCGCAACCTGATAGCTCAACTTAAAGGTGCGTTCTTTATCGGGTTCTCTCAGGTATCCACTCTTCTAAACTCTAGCTCGCACGTAGAGGGGCTTTACTGACACAAGCGCTTCTCATTGCGATTTCTCAACACGATTGGTGATCAGTACTTAGCAGATATATTTCTATCTCTTCTGTTATGAAAATCTCAAACCGTACGTTCATTGTCTCGGGAGGGTAAGCGTTAATGCTATACTTTCGCGGGAAGGCGTACTAAGTGTTGCTTTTGTTCTCCAGCTCATCGGGTTTGGGTCTTGCGGCTGTAAGAGACTTGCTACAAGCAAATGCATACGTCGCCATTCTAGATCGAGCTACTCCACCCGAACTCGATGGCATCGCTGTGGACACACTGTCGCATTTGATGTATATCGAGATGGACATCACGAAGTTGGCACAAGTAGAAGATGCTGTAGAACGAACGATATCATGGACCAAAAATACAGGCGCAGCACTAGGAGGCGTCATCAATGCTGCTGGTATCGCGCTTGCTGCGTCGGTATGCCAATTTTATTCTCTCGAAAATCTACTCCCTCTGAATTTCTTTGTTTGTCAGCTCTTGAATCAGAAGGGAGAACCGCATTCCGTACGCGTCTGGGACCACATCCTAGCGGTGAACCTGACCGGAACATTCCACCTCACACGTCTAACAACAAAACATCTCGCTTGTGTATCACGAGAGGGTGCCGATGGAGAACGGGGTGTAGTGATTATGATTTCGAGCACGGTAGCTGTCAGTTGCCATGTTTCATTTAGCCCACACGTCCTCGACTGACCCGATGTCCTCGCGATCAGTACGAAGGTCTGTACGGGCAAACTGCCTACGCCGCTACGAAAGGTGCCATTAGGTCGATGACGTTACCCATGGCTCGCGATTTGGCTCGGTATGGGATCAGGGTGGTAACTATTGCTCCGGGACCGTTCAAGACGCCAATGACAGGTAAGCGCGCTCGACTGTCGGTTTGCCGGCTTGGTTCTCGCGATCGAGACCTGTGTACTGACAACGCTTAACGCAGCGCGCTTTTCTGATAAGGTGACTGAAGGATTGGAGAAACACGCGATGCTGTTTCCGAAGAGGTATGGAGCACCCTCAGAGTTTGCTTCGGCGGTGCGGTGGATATTGGAGTGTTCATACGTCAATGGGGAGACGGTCAAGATGACAGGTGGTGCAAGAGTTCCTGCATTGCTGTAGATGTAATTGTATGTAATGTCAACTTCTTATCGTTTTGTGAATGCCTGTCTGTTGAGAATGGAACACGTATGAAGCATTGTTTTTTGAATACCTCCAGCGACGCGACGAAAACCCGGAATCGGCGAAATTTGGGCAGGGTCAGGTCATGTGACCGCCTTTACTGTACGCCGTCAGGCCGTGGCGCAATCCCGACTCACTTTGCTCTCAAGCTTCCACGATGTTCAGAACGTCTTTACATTCTCCAGTAAGTCTTTGACATACAAGCTCATTCTATCCATATACTAACTGTAAACTCCGTTCTGCAACAGCTTACTATTCTCCGACCGTCTGCAGCAGCAGCACTCACTTCCAGTCGTCTCATCGCTGCTCGTCGTTTTCTTTCCCAAGAAGTTCGCGCACAGATCCAAGGCGCCATCTCATCAAGCCCTGTTGTGTTGTTTATGAAAGGCACACCAGCGTTTCCCGAATGTGGCTTCTCGCGGGCGACCATCCAAATATTGGAATTACATGGTGTACCGCCGGAGAAGATGAAGACGTATAATGTTCTTGTGGATCCTGAGTTGCGGAGTGGGATAAAAGAGTTCTCGTTAGTGTCCTTGAGTTTTTTTTTTGCTGTACTCTTTCTGCTTTCCGAGGATTCTTTCGGCGCGGTGGATGCTGACTGATGCTCTTCGGGTATTTCTAGGGATTGGCCGACAATACCTCAACTTTACGTCAATGGAGAGTTCATTGGTGGATGTGACATTATTTTAGGCAGTGAGTGGATTACTTTTTCTTCATACAGTGGATGGTTTGTGCTAAAGTATACAAATGCGAATACTATACTTTTTCCTGCTCTAGTGCATCAAAAGGGCGAACTCGAAACCTTGCTCGAGGATAATAATGTCATTCCAAAGGTAGAAGAGGCGGCAGAGCCTGCTGCATCCACGTAGAGTGACTCGTCCAGTGCACCTAAGATTATTCAGTTATTACTGATAAAAGTCAATGACTCTCGAGTTTGGTGTATGATTAGTGAATGTACTCACATCTAGATATCATAATAAGACCACATCACTCTATAGATATATGGCGATTACTCGACATATTCCACGACACCTCCTGCATCTATTCGACCTCTCCTGACAGTTTCTCCCCGTGCACGTAAGAGGTCTTCCACGGTCCGCAATTTCCCATCCTCTGTACTTTCTTTAAACCAGCCCAGATGGTCTGCAATTAGATGTCTGCGGGTCAAATTAGTATGACGGGTACCAGAAACGCAAAAGTTGCAAGTGATGCTTACCGATTTTTGCACCCAGGACACTGAATGAGCACGATCCCTCGCTCATAGGATCGCTTAGAAAACTGATGTGTCGACCTCGTATTGCAGTCAGCCACAGTACAGGTGAAAGTCATCGACAGCCTGGGCTCCATTTTCTCTGGCAGTTCTTGAGATGTGACGGTTGGCGTCGATGAAGAGCTAGCTTCAGATTTTGTCGTATCGGTGTCATGACTGGAGCTAGCGGACTTTGGAGCTGTAGTAGACGTCGAATGAAACCTGGGTGTTGATGGTGTAGAGACACCTGAGTTCGGAGTCGATAGCACACCGAGTCTGAATCGTAGTTGGACCTTGACGGTTGGTGGAAGAGACGAATGTGGTGTAATTAGACTCCGTAGAGATGGAGGAATTCCTAGGTTTCGGTAGAGTCGAGAAGGCAACATTGTCAATGAAGGAGTTGAAGGAGTAACTCGCTTACTCAGGAATTTCGGTGACATACCGGTCCGGTATCCGAAAGCAAAGGCTGCTTTCTACCCTCAAGGCTTGCAGTGCTAAAGGGTATACGGTATCACACTGTATAGAGCCTGCCGTACGTGCAGCGCAGGTAATTATAAATGAATATGAACTATCTAATGTTGTTTTGAATTCCAGCGACTGCAACCTGAAGATCAAGCAAATCGTAGCGATGGAGCAAGGGCACACCACTTCGATTTATGCTTATACGCTTCCTCCTGAAATTTTGGGTACGTGCACTTCTAAATCCTGGTTTCTCCGTCTCAAATAATCATTACAGGCGACATATTCTCGCCCATTGTCCTCAGTGCCCAGAATTCCTTCAAGCCACTCATCACGATTTGTAGCGTATGCAGATACTGGAGGGATATCGCATGTTCTACTCCTGCATTCTGGTCCACGCTCTCCATTGTGACTTCAATGCTGAAAGCAAGCCCAGAGGACTCGCAAAAGCCAGATCTAGAATGGCTCCAGACTTGGCTTAACAGATCAGTCGAGCACCCTTTGAGGTTCTGTTTCGACGCCACAGGTCCATCTAAATACGCTGCTGCGGTCTTTCGTCTTCTCCACACTTGCATTCACAGATGGGAGGTCGTGCACTATACCTACAGTTCTGGCCGCTCTAACTGGATCCTGGATCTGCCAGCCTTGACCGGTACGTCGCGATTGGAAGCCGTGACAATTGAATCTGGTGCGATCTTCACGCCTGTTGACGACCTCGGGCGGTGGTTAATCTCCCTTTCGACTACATCCCCTCGTCTCAAGCAAGTGTCCTCACCTGACATACATCCCAATTTTCCATGGAATCAACTCACAAGGCTAAAGCTGAATTACCAGGCTGATCTCATGCATTCAAGCTGCTATTCTATCCTATCAAACTCACCCGCACTTGAAGTAGCAGAATTCTTCGTGTGTATGATGAATTCGATGACACACTCGAATGTCCTCCCGGAATTGGTTCACAATATACGAGCTTTCACTATACACACATTCTTCGACCTCGGACCTCTCTTTGATTCATTGGTCTTGCCACAACTTCGAACGCTCTCGATCATGCAAGTGTTCACTGGCTGGATACAATCTTTCTTCCCGTACAACCCCCTCATGGCGTTGCTCACCAGGTCCGGATGTAAACTTCAAAGCCTCTCGCTTCGAAAGATTGAGATCAGGGAGGATGGGTTTCTGCAGTGCCTTGATCACGATAGTGTTCGAGGTACACTTCGCGAATTACACCTCACAGATTGCATGCACCCGATTGGAGATGCGATCCTTCAGTTCCTGACAATCGTACCAGCTGTATATCCAATGCAGCAGCAGCGGTGTCCGTTGCCTCATCTTGAAGTTCTTGAGTTGCGCACAAGAATAGTGGCGACTGATGGGGTGCTTTCCGATATGGTCATCTCGCGGTTGATGTCCGCTTATGAGAAGAGAATTTGGGAGGATGGTGTTGTTAGCCACTGTGGCTTGAGGCGTCTAGCGGTGAGACTTAGAGGCCTGGCACTTCATAGATGGGATATTGAGCGATTGAGGGCCATGAAGCAGGAGTTGGAACAGGTTGTGGAGTTGGAGAATGCCGTCGAAAACCATGACGATATGATGTGGTTATGAGGAGAAAGCTTCTTCAAGATATATATGCGTACTGGAATCTTTCGCTGACGCTCACATGTTGATTAGTTTACTCGTCAAAACTCATGATTCACGCCTGATCTATGTCCCTGGAATAGACTGCATAGCTATTTCTGTAGATTCATTCCAAGTAGCAATATACACAGAAACTATAGAAGCAGTGATGAGAGGCCAAAAATTGACAAACTCATGATGTCCGCCGCTTTTTAGATGCCGTTCCTTCTTCTTCATCGCTGTCGCCATCACTGTCACTCTCGAATGCTCCACCCTTCAATCCTTTCATCTTCCTGGTCTGCAACTTCTCAAGATCCTGCCTCCCAACGTGTATCCTTCCTCTCAAATCACCCATCTCATCAACCTCCATATTCTTCTTCTTCTTTCCAAGCCCTTTCTCGACGTCCGTCTTCTTAACCTTCGGCCTCTTCATAGCTTGTTTCAGCAGCTCGGGATCTGCGTTCGTGTGTCGGCGGAGAACGAGGTCAAGGGAGGGTCCCATGTTGATGAGCTCAACGCGAGGGATGCGGGTTCCTGAGGAGAGGAGTTTTGTTGTGTATGCACGGATGTGGATTTTGGGGAGAGAAGTTGGCGCCTCGGTGGTCGATGAGGATGCGGTGTTGAGAGTAGCGGGTGTAGGGGCACATGAGACGCTTATGACATGGTCCATGCCACTAAGACATATCGATTCAACTTCTTCACCGTTGAACAATGACATGAGCATTGATTTAAGTTGCACGAAACGTGGGTGCGTGTCGAATAGCTCTGAGGCGAAGTGCATTAGAGGTTTATGCCCTGGAGTTGATTTTGTTGACTAGACATGAGAGCTTGTCAGATTGCCATTACATGGGGTAGATTAAAGAATTGCCTCACCTTGATATCTTGCATCCCAAGATAATTTTCGACGCCAACTTCCACCATGTCCAGAACCTTCCCATCAAACATGCGGACAAATGTCAAATCGTTAGGACGTTTTTTAGACGTTTGTCCAATGACAAAAAGCGAAGCATCGTTTTTCGATGACCAGAATTCTAGGGATGAGGTGGAAGACGAGCCTGAGGCGGTATTTTGTGGATCCAAAGGATGAATAACATTCTTTTTGGAGAACGATATTGCGTCTGGTCGTTTAAGAGCCATCTAAGATCTTTCTGTTAGATACATTGTTGTAAAACGTTGACGATACGCACAAGATCCTTCATTACGCCGTTCAGGACTTCACCTGTCTTTGTGCCTTTGACGAAAATTGCAGCTCGTGCATCTTCCACTTCCTTGGCTTCTCGTGCATCCATTGCACGCTTTGAGCGAGCATTTTTGGGTTTTCTGAGGAGTTTAAATCAGTACAAAGCCGTAGAAACTGAAAGATAACATACACTGTACGCAGCATTTCGTGTGACGGAAGAATTCAGAAAAGGCTGGAAAAGCTGCAAAAAGTGATCGAAAACTGAGTTTCCAAATTGGGAAGATTATATAATCCTGTACGCCTGGCGCTTATCAGTGTTTGACTGCAAAAACATTTATTTTGGACGGTGTCATGAACACAAGCTATAATATTCATCGCAGGCGAATGCAATAGTCTTTATAATCTTCTTCCATCATGTCTGAGGGCATCTCTTCATGGAGGTCAATAGCTTCCGCAGCGGCTTCCTCGAGAATATCTTCGTTCAAGGGGTACCTAGCTCAGCAAGATCTCAAGCATTCGCTCCCCGAAGCTATTCAGCGCCAGATTGGGGCTGGGAAAGAGAAGGCTGGGACCTTCAAGGAGTGGGCTGGACAGAAGATATATAGCCGGTATAATAAGAACTCTGGAACGGAAAAGATTGCGTTGTTCCCTGGGTGGGCAGCGAGGCACTACCGTGAGGTCAGCCGCAGCACGGGCCAGGAGGAAGGTGTGTGTGTGTCGTTCGATTAGATGCATTGTCTTACAAGCTCTCATCCCAGAACCTTTTGATGTGGATGTGTTCGTGTCTGGGTACGCCGCCGTGCATCGAGCGCCCGAATTCGCTACTCGATCTCAGCGGGCGTTCCTAAGGCTCGCTAAAGGTGAGGCGATTGAGATTACTTGATTCAATCGCCGATATATGTCATAGGATTTGCTGCATTGCCAAAGCTGGAAGACGAGAAGGAGGGCTCTGAAACGCTCATGGCTGCCCATTTAAGCCGCTCGACAGAAGAGCTCTTACATTCTGTCAAATTACCTCCTAGGCCCAATGATATTAGTGAAGACTACGAAGTGGAAGCTTTGGAGCGTCAATTTCAGAGGATGAGCTCGGGTCGGCAGGACTCGATGGATAGCGCCAGGTCCCCTTCGCGGTCTTCCTCTTTCGATGTTCCGGTCAAATCAGCACCACCATCTATGCCTGCTACACGAAGTGCGACCCCAGTCAATGGTCTGGCTTCGCAATCAATGACTGCAGCAGTTTCAGACGAACTACGCAAGCTGCATGCGAACCTAGAGTCGCGTTTACAGCCTTTTTGGTCTTCCGTGTTGTCAAATCGAACAGCGCGAATATCAATATTTTTCTATGCTCAACATCGCGATGATCACCTCGCCTTGAGTAACGGCTCTGTGGTGTCGCGGGATGTCGTCACCGGTCCTGATGGGAGTTTCCAGGCTCGCTTTAGGCTGCAGTGGGAGGATCTGTGCAAACATCCTGGTGGACTTCACGTCGCTTTTGGAGAGCCTACAGAGGAACAGGAACTCCTCGTGTCAGTAGAGCTGCTTCCGCTACCTGCACCGAACACCACGGCCGTAGCTGATTCACGCGATGATGCAGTGAAGCCAACTACGACGATGCGAGTGCCTTTGACTCATTCACCTGTCCGTGTCATTTCGGATATTGATGACACTATCAAATTTTCGAATGTAAACGGAGGCGCACGCGCTGTGTTTCATAATGTTTTTGTCAAGGAGCTCAAGGATCTGGTCATTTCCGGCATGGGGGAATGGTATTCAGGGATGTGGAGGAAAGGAGTTCGCTTTCACTATGTGGTGCGTATGTCGCGGCTGATTTTTTGTCATAGTCACCAAAATCTTGCTATGTATAGTCCAACGGTCCATTCCAGATGTTACCAATCATTGGCGAGTTCTTCGAGATCTCGAAGCTTCCATCTGGTGCGTGTAGTATCTTTGCTCACGATGATGATAACTGATTCGTGGATTAGGATCTGTGAAGCTGCGCTCATACGCTGGCAGGTCTCTGTTTAGTGGTCTTTTGTCTGCACCTTCTGCGCGCAAACGTGCGGGAGTCTTGGAAATTTTAGATGCCTTCCCCCGTTCGAGGTTCATTCTGATAGGAGATTCTGGCGAACAAGATTTGGAGCTGTACTCAGAGTAAGTGGTCTCCCGCCATGGGTGTCTGGGAGGTGGCTGATATGTCTATACATCAGCCTAGCCAGAGAAAACCCAGACCAGATATCAAGTATATTCATACGCGACACTACGACCGGCGATCCATTAGATGATCCTATTGGTGCTGAATTCGAGTATAGCGCGACCCCGTCGCCAATTTCAAATCAGTGTCCCCTCGACACATCAGAGGCTCAATGGTATATAAATGAGCAACCTGGAATCAAACCTACGCTCGGACGACCTAACACTCCGACTTTCTTATCCTTACCTTCGTCGAATAGAACTCCTGTCAGTGGCGGCCCAAAATCTTCAGGAAGGAGCGAATACTTCTCATCCCCTTTAGCAAGCGAGCCTGAACCTCTCATTGAATATGAGGAAATGACCACTTCTTCGACGGCTTCTTCACCATCGTCGTATTACGGTGCTTCGACTCCAAGGACGACGCCAGCGACACCACTGCAGAGTGCTGCGTCCAAAGGCTCTTTCGCGTCTAGTATCAGGTCGGGGTCTACGGCGAACACGGGGGTGCGTATGACAGATGCGGAGAGGAAAAGGTATGATTTGCAGATGAGGGTGTACAGAGCTAGAGCTATTGTGCCTAGACATGTACCGTTGAGGGTTTTTAGGTCCCCTGAGGAATGTGTCGAGTCGTGGAGTTTGTTGAGCCGCTATTTTAGGTAGATGTGACGGATACAAGTTACAAGGTTTATTGGTAGTGAGTATCTCTCTCCTTGAGCTGTGGTTTGAGGATATTAAATGTGATGTCTTTATGTATTGTATGTTCCTACCGGGGTCTGGTGATTATTTTCAATCATAATTATGTGTTATTTAATCGTCTGCAAACATACGTCGCAGTCTTTCTGATCAGCTATGACCCACGAAACGAAAATGATACTCATCTCCTGCGACGATAGGATATTGCCACTATGCTGGACAGATCATCCACCAATGGCTATTCGAGCTCTTTCGTCCGGCGTCCATCTCTTAGCCCCAAGGAATTCATCGAAAGATTCTAAGTTCCCAGAAGATACTAAGAGTGAAAAACATATGCAGCCCTATTTTAGGGTTTATACAATGGAATTATGTAATATATTGTTGGACCCACAAGTGCACTCGCGAACAGCGCGGTTACTCAATGCCTCGCAAGAAAGGTCGTCGGTTTCTGACGCTACGCAAGCAACGAAAAGCGTCAACGATTACTGCAAATGAAGGCTCACAAGACCGGGAGTCGTACAAACGGTTCAAAAAGATTGTCATCAGTGATGAAGATGACGAGGAATTCGCCTTCGGTGTAGGCAACTTTGTGTCGATTCTCCCTCCGGTTACTACGTCCCAAGGCTCAGATGGTATCGCGCTCCCAACAAGCGAAATGTGGTGGGCCTTCATACGCGACATACGGCAGAAGAACGAAGACATAGACGATGTTTGGGTGAAAGTGCAGTGGTTTTATTCGGGGAAGGATGTTAAAGATGTAGTGAAGAGTTTCAAGTCGGAAGAGTTGGGGATATATGAGAGGTGCTTTTCTGATCATTACGATATGGTGCATACTTCTACGTTGGATGGTGAGTTTCTCTCCATAACTTAGTTCATGATACTTATTGAACATGGCTTCGTAGAAGTACTCGAAATCAAACGATACGATCCGTTTAACATTGAGGGACCGGAAATCCGTGTGGAACAGAACTGGTACAGATACGACTTTGAAAAGGATGCGAGAAAACTGAACGTGAATCGTTTTACTTACTGCTGTAGCAGCATATACTTACTGTCGATTTGAAGCCCAAACCCCACTCAACCACCCAGGCATGCCACGGCCCTTGCCCCTCTCCATCTTACGCCCCGCCGGACTCAAAGAAGGCCAGTACCATAGGAGATGATATCACGAGAGTCTACGAGGAAATACAAACTATTGTTGCCCGATTGCTTCACTTGGCATCTACGAATGCCGAAAGCCTTCAGTCGATGACTCCGAAGAAGGCAAAGTATATCAAGAGACTCGAACCTCTCACGTCTTCTTCAATTTCTTCTACTTCCTCCTCTCCTGCTCCTAAGGCAAGCGTGAACGAATCTGGACGTTCCAGAGGAAAAGGGAGAGCAAAATCCATCTCCGTTTCTCATCCGACTCAACCTCCGACTCAAATGCGTACGATACCCACTCTTCTCGAGGCTCTCCGTGCATCACATGAACACTTCATTTCTCTAGAGGGAAGCCTCATCATGCATATCTGCCCGCGCAAGGGATGCCCAGGTAGGAGAGGGAAGGCATATCACCGGGCGTGCTGTGAAGGAGTAACAGATATCGATTCCGGAAGGGAAACCGCGGGTGTCGTAGGGGCTAACGGAGAAGAAGAGGAAGTAGGCACAGACGATACCTCGATCTGGCAACACCGATGGAGACATATGAGCAGACAAGAAAAGAGTGCAGTTGTCAGGGCTATTTCACTCTTATCTTCTGAGGAAGGCGTTGAGTTTCCCGTTATCGGTGGTGCCAACGGGAAGGACAAGGGAAAGGAGAAAGTCACAAATTCTAGTTCTCTCCGCACGCCAAGGAGGAGAACGAGGAGTATGCGCATCGACGACGAGGGTGATGATGAGCAGCATTCATTTGACAAATCAGAACTCTTTCCACCAACACCCACTTCTCCTAAGCGAAAACGTCATTCTCGAAACAATCATTCGTCCTCCTTCGACCCCTCCTCATCTTCTCCTACTAAACGCAGACGCACACGCCACGCCGACGGAGATCCCGATTTCGACACAGTCTCGAGTACACGAACCGCCGCAGAAGGAGAGGATTCCTCCCAGATCCCACGAATAATGCATACGCTCTCGCTTCTCCCATCCACACTCGTATTTCTCGCGAGTCAGCCGCTCGTGAAAGGCGGTGTGTCGGTTCCTCTTCGGCCTTCGAGAGACACAAGCAATGCGGTTGGAAGTGACGACACTTTGGTCGAGGAGGGGTTTCCTAGCGATTTGTTGTTTGGTACGACTTTTCCTAGAGGGTTGGGAAGGGTCGGTGATGCAGATGCCGAAGAACCCGAGGAAGGAAGTTCGACGGAATCGTCACAGTCTCAAGAATTGCTCGTTGGTATACCACATACTATTACGGGCAATGCGCCTGTGGTTCTACGTGTACGGAAGAGAGTGTGTGAGATGCTCAGGTGGATGTCGTCTTCTCATGAGGGAGAGCGTAAGAATGGTGTACCGATGGAAAATGATGATGATGAGTCTGAGCTGGAGCGTGCAGACGGGAAAGAGGCGCAGATGGGGGAAAGAAGAAATCCTTGGGTGAATTGGATGGAGGATGTGCCGAAGGGATGGGAGGAGTATGTTGTTGAGACACATGGGAGAGCTTGGTTGTTTGAGGAGCCAGAGAAGCGTGCTGTGGATCGTGAAGATCCTGATGCGGATGAAGACGCGGATGGGGATGAAGACGTTGAGATGGCATCTCCGACGAGAGCTTCAAGTTCTGCGCGATCTGGATTATCAGGCGGGCGAGGAGATACGGGTATGAGAATGCGGCCACGGTCTCGAACGAAGGACACTAGTACCAACGATCTTGTCCAAGCTGACTCGACGTCCTCCAACTCTATATCACGGGCCAAAGCCTCTGTTATTGCAAGCATGAAGACTATCCTCAGTCGCGAGATGAACGTGCTATGTCCGGGATGTGGGCAACCTATCTGACTGAGTTGGGAGACCTGGTCTGTCCAGGAAATTTGAGGTCGATGTGTAAGGTTCACGAAGCGGATGAGGTACGATCTGAGGAAATTATTGTTTTATCTGTAATTAATATTGCATGCTATCATTTACAGTAATCATACTGTACATGAAGGCATATTATCCTGGGAGCGATGAGCGGTTTATACGACCTCCTTTGTTCCTTGTGCGACCACACCAAACATAAGATTCAGGCGAGGACGGGTGGATGCGAAGGTCGCGATACAGCTGTTGTATATTACAACCAACAACTACAACTTTCCACGACAATCCAGCAACCTGACGATTAACAAGCACGAATACAAAGATGATCTCTAGACTTCTCCAGGACTTCTCTTCCCATGTTACGCAGCTTGACTCAGGCTTGACCGGGTTGACCCATGATACCCATGATACCCATATAATATTTGACGCCCGCGCATGAAGTTGGCTTGCAAGGTAGTACTAGTATACCCTCCCCTAGCGCTCAGCCAAAAGATTATCCAGTGGCTCATCCGCGAACACAATCTTGTCCTTATGTAGTATGAGATGCATTACAATATCAAATTACACAAGGCTGTATGAGAAAGACTATTTACTGGGATCATCTATCGTGGTGGAAATGGCATTGTCTCTCGAGTTACAGCAGCGTCTATGTGGCGAAGCCTTCGAAATGTCAAAAGGGCACAAGGACATGATATACACTCACAATGACCCCCTCAAGGCCTCACTGGCACCGACGACTTTCTCAAAGAAAAGAAAAAAAAAAAGGTCAAATAGAATTCGTTTGCTTCACAATTTCAAGAGCTTGCGCCGCAATGCCTTGATCTCCTTTGAAAGTCAACCGTCGAACGGCCTCGTCTGCATCAAGGAATTCCGACTCGAAATGCTCAGACGCCATTTGTGTACCCTCGACCTTTACACCGTCTCCGGTGACTACACCCACATACCACCATATCATCTTCATCTCCGTACGCCCTGCCCCGATTTCGCGTATGGTGATCGCCATTGGTTCTGTAGCTCCTTCGACCTCCCGGACCATATCCTTGGTATGTACGCCCGGAGAAGGCGCTCGCGTGAGCATGTTGCAAGGTAAGAGTTGACATCGATATCCTATGAATCAATTTGCGATCGCGCCGCCCGCGTTACGGTCATGAAACAGCTCGGAACAGGGGCAATGTGGGACTAACCGGTCTCTTCGTACGTCTCTCGAACAGCTGTAGCCCGTATGTTCTCGCCACAATCTTTTCTTCCTTTAGGTAAGATCCATTCTTTCTTGACTGTATGATAAAGGAGACAAATTTGCAGCTGCTGGGTCTGAGCAGAGCGGCGAAATAGAATACATCCGGCAGAAACGACGAAGTCGCGAGACAAATACGTTCGTGAGGGAGTTGGTGAAGTGGCCATTGGTAGTGTTGCTGTTTTTTCAAGATCGTGGTGCTAATAAAGGTGTCAATTTGCTGTGAGTCAGCGCTAGTCAGTCCGCGAGGCCGGAGTCGAGTCCATTGTCGCGAACGTGCATTGCACGAATAAGCGCGTGGCGCCCAGGCGCTATACTTCCTTTCTTTGGGCTGCGACCGAGACTCGAGCAGGAATATTTATGCTTTTTATTCTAGCCTTGGTACAAAATCTCATACAGATCGCATTAAATAAACCTAATCCCTGTGCGAGACCTAATAGTACTAATACATACATTTACAGGCGTAGATAGTCGTAGATCACGGTGGGGGCCTGCAGAACAGATTTACAATCAGAAGTCATGGCGTAAAAGACTCAAAACATACCCGAATGTTTGCCCTGGAGGTAGATGTTTCAGCGACGTCATGTTCCAATCGAGCGTTCGCTTGTAGACGGTGTTACCCCACCATACTTGTATGGTAGAAGCACCGATGGCACCATTTAGCGGATATTGAAGGCTAAATGCAATCATGAGAAGCAGCACAAGCGCATGGAGATTAGCTGACCAAAAGAAGACAAGTAGTACTCCCACTGCTGTCCCGGCATCGAGAGCGGCAGAAAGAACATCTATAACGCGAACTGCATTAGAAGGCACATGTACGAAAAGAAGGGAATACACATGCAGTTATACTTCGCCCAATACGAAAAATGCCTTCGTCGTACAATGAATTGGAAAATGAATCCAACAATCGACCAAGGAATGTAATTCACTGTCCCTGCTGGCGGGATGTACGAAAGGCCAGAGAAAATGAGCCTGTATAGGAAGTATTAGCTGTTTGAATCCGACTACAGTTCGGGATTGCGTAATGTTCTTACGGGAAGCTGATGTGAAATCGAAGAATTGTCAGCACGAGTCCAGGCAATTTTTTTGTGTAACCAAGAAAACTTACTTGACATAGTTAAGGATAGTATAAGGATATCGTTTTGTTATGATCCATAGGATCACCGGACAGGCGGCGCCAATGATGAAGAAAAACATCAGCACTGCAGCGGAGATTGGTATAATACAAAGACCCGAGAGTGAAAAAGAAATACGATACCACTAGGTTATCGGTTAGATATCGGAGCAAGTTGGAACGTACAAAAGAGGACATACTAGTAAACTTGTCCTTTGGCGAATTGCAGGCCAGGACCGATCGCACCCCACTGCATCGTAGTTCCACATGAGAACCCTCTCAAAACAAAGAAGAGAACAAAATTTACAATGATCGACGCTGTCGCAAACACCTGTGTGTTGCTGCATGTGAAACTGGAGCGTTCTCAATTCAGATAACACTCTTCCTAAGCAACCAAGAGAAAGAAAGACTTACTCATCCGTCTGGTCCTTGGTGCATATATCCCTAATTTTAATTCGAAGATAAGAGAACAACATCCCACTCGCATGCAGTCGACATGGCACCTACGGGATATTTGAAAATACCCTGAGAGGTCGTCAGTCGGAAGGAACTCGCCAGCGATCAGCATCTGCAGAACTCACCAAGACTGAACGCCAAGTTGCACCGTTCCAGCGATTGCGGTAGAGACGATCTGGAAACGCGTTTAGGTCGTGCATCCTATGAAAGTATGTTGCCAGGTATACCTGACACCAGAACATTGGCCTTGGAGGGACCTTCATGTAATGCCCGAGCTTGAAATCCGCAGTGAACAATATCGCTGTGTGACCCATTGTTTTCAACCCCAAGCGCCTTGAAAAGGATAATACACTACTCACCTTGTGAAACCGTGATATAACCGTAGGTCTGTAAAAGTGTCACTGAATAAGCCAGACAGCTTGCTATTATACCGAGATGTTATACCTTGAACCTGTGATGGAATTAGAAATGAAAGTTCACTCAAAGACATTCGAAAGCATACATCATCATGGCGACTGGTCGACCTGCAGCATCATTTTATTGAACAACTATGGTCTTCATCAAAAAATTTTTCTTACCAGGAATCATGAAGCCAATGATGAGCTCAGAAATTACACTTCGACACATGGGTTACAATGCGTTCAACACCGATGATCTCAACCCAACTTACTTGAGCCCGATCGAACGGTTTGTGACCGCTTGAATCATTCCTACAAGCCATCTATCTGAGTATCCACATAAAGAAGACAGAGTAAAAGCTAACCGAGAGGTATCACGTAGAATAGCGCTGAAGTAGTCGATGAAGCTCAGTAAACTTGGGCAAGACCTCGGCATACATAATGGAACTTACCCACTAACAAAGCCACCAACAGGGCCCAAATCGTCATGCCCGTAGGCCAAAGCTCAATGCACAGGCATGCACATAGGAACGTTATCACTATCAACAACGATTAAACGCAGAACTCATACCTAAAAAAAAAAAGCCTTCACGTACCGAAAATGCAAGCATAGTACCATTCCGGAACTATCAACTTTTCATTAACCCCAAGCACAAATCACAAGCCAAGTAATCTGAAAACGAAAACGAACCTTGCGGATAGTGACTCATAAGTCGAGCATGTATATCCGGCTGCTCAGCCAGGGAACGTCTAAAGTGAAGCATGATAGGCTTTCGAAAATGGATGATCGCATGGGTGATAGTCGCAGATATACCCATGAATGAAAGGCCATATGAGAGAGAGAACGTTATTCTGGACAATGCATTGAGTCATTCAGTGGTACGATACTGGTTAATATGCTCACGAGAGGTAGAGGGGGCTATAGGCTTTGTAAGCATCCATGTCGAGCTGGCCCCCGCTAATCACTCGAGAGAGGTTGTACGAGTTCCCCATGTTATCGAATGCGCCGCTCGACGACATCCTAGATGTGCAAGAGGATGAAGAGAGGGTTCTCGGTAGGGACCGAAAGATGCTTACGGCAAGTACTGGCTGTACCACACATTGGAATACTACGAGAACATTCAACAGTGTCAGTGTTGGCATTGTGTCAATACCACGGTATACATACGTAGAGGAGCGGTGTAATGAACCCTGGAAATGGTTGAGTTTAGTCATTCAGTATCATCTTGTTCAGTGCTCACAGTAGAAAAACACGAAACCGGCTAGCACATTAGCCTCAGACCACCCTACAGTCAACCGGTCAGCGCGAGAGCGAGGCCAAGGAGTAGAGACCTACAAGGAGTAGCGAGTCTACAAATAGATTTAACATATGTTTCTCGAGTCTATGAGCAGGAGAAAGACATACGGACTACCAAGGTAAGCAATTTGGTTCCAGTCAAAGGACAAGATAGAAAATCCGAGTCCACTTCGGTATCTACATGCGTGTCAGGGATGAATGTTCAAAAAATGGGCGGAGTAGAATTACCCAAATAACTGGTTGATTTTCTGGGAAACCAGTGAGCAAAAGCTGGGAATTGCGCAAAAGGCAATAATGCACATACGACATTCTCTGGAGCAATCCAACACACCTAAGATTCAAGTAATGAATTAGATCAAGAAATTTCCACTTTGATAATCAAAAATACCCAGGAAAACATGCTGTATTGTGAGCGGAGTTAGTGTTTATACCTTTCTGGCGCGAAATTCTGACTCGCCTTAGGGCGGTGAATAGATACCCGGGAACAAAATCTGAAGAAACATTTGGAAGCATACTCAAATACGTTAAAGAACATTACTCACACCAGACCGTTGCGCCGATGAAAGCGTAGGTGAAGTAGCGCTCTCGGCTCAGTCCTTCTCGACCTCCAACTCCCGCATAGCTCTGCGAGTGTAAAGTGTTAAATAGTGCGCATTGTACGAGAGTATTTGGCCAAACTAAATGGAGAGGAAAACTCAGCTCAATCGTAAATATTCACGTTGAAGAGAAACATACTCATAGACGGCGGGGCCACTAAAAATCGCCGGGTGAAGCCACCGATAGAAAAGCCAATCAGTTGGGTAGACATGACGAGCATCCACTGAACTATTAAAGAGTAAATGAAAAATCACTATCGGATTGCCGAGACGAGAGAGAACATACATATGAAGGAATACTCTTGGTGGTAATATTGTCTCTGGACAGCGACAATGTCTGTAGCATACGCGCTTTGAGCTCCCACTCCCGCCATGATTGTTACAAGAACCTATCAACCAAAGCTTTGTCAATAATGCCCGAGATATGAAGAGCGGTAGCACTTGCATGTTCCTTGATCGTGAACGGCCCCGGGTTCAAATGCAGACCTAGCAATTTGACATTTGGGAAAAAACGAGCCCAACCACGACCCAAAGGAAACACGATCAACTGAGCAACAAGCTGTGACTTCATTTAGTACAAGTTGACGAAATATTTTTTTGAAAGCTTACACCCCATATAATGATAGAAGGAAAACGGAAGAAAAAGAACTGATTAGCCCCTGGTAGGATGATAGCCCACGCTGTTCCGAGTACCCAAGCTCGTAGTGTGGATGCAGGCATGTCTGGATCGTCGAAATTCGCTACGGCAGAGCGCACTTCGGGATAGGGAGAATCTTCCTCTGCAGAGAAGTCAAGTTCGGATTCATACATGGTAACATAGCCTGTGCTCACCGAGTATATCATTACCAGGATCAAAGTTTGGGTCAAAGACACTGTAAATCTCGCTTCCTTCTTGATCTTGTAAATAGAGGTCGTGAACGTTTCGTGAAGGGCCATGACTATCTGTTCCAGACTTCAGATCCAAGTGAACGAAGGTATCTAGACGCGATTGAACTCACCTATGGATTTCTCCTCATCTCGATTGCTGTATGGCGGAACGACAATCGTGCGATCCTGCTCGAACTCAGTCGTTGCATCATACATCTCATTCCTCTTGTATACCACCGACTCCGAGGAGCTTGCCTTCTCTGAGTACTTTGAATGGTCCAGATTAGAAGGTATGAAGTCGTCAAGACGCCAAAGATACGGCTGTTGCTTTATGAATTAAGAAAGAATTACAATGAATCGGGTTTCACGAGACAAATGAACACTCACGTCAATGAGAAGAAGAACTTTGACTAGGCCTGGTTTCGCTAATACCTACAGATGTCCCTCACAGAGCGTGAAATTGGGCAGAGCAGTGAGCTGTTAAAGACAAAAGCCAGGCTGCGGATTGTAGATATTCGTGGATAGAAGGAGGATGCAAGTTGGATGGCAAGCCGGGACAGAAATCGAAGAAGGGTGGCCGGCCATGTTGAGGTGGAACGGGAACTTGGGTAAGGCACTCGACGCATTAGGAAGGTCAATCTTATGCCACGTGCTTCGTCCTTCGACTTCTTTTCTTGTCTTTGTTTTAATTTTAATTTTTTTCATCTTCAATTCCATGTCCCTCCGCTGCTTGCTATGCTGATTAAATCCTAAGAGAGTCTGCTTTCTTTGCTCTCAACGTTCTCCAACTTGGACTCTCAGTGCTTTTCTCGACCACGCTATCTATCGGGTCTTCCCGTCTAAAAACATGTGTGTACTTACTGTGATCCATCAGAACATCTTCCTCGACCATATATGTTGTCATATTTCCCAGCAACATTTCTTCGTTCTGTACTTGGTCTCTCGGCTCTACAGTGAAAATTGCTAGCCTGGACACTGCGATCACCGTGGCATATTCTGCATCTTCGTCCAATAGCCCTCATGGACGAATGCGCTCACTTCTTCGTCTACCACTTATCAGGAGCTTAGGACCCGCTGTGTCCTGAATTTCGGCCATTTCGGTGTATGTTTGCGTTATGCTAGCCTTGTGATTTCCTGTCCGGAGCGGGCCATCCCTTGTCATCTCATCCTTATCTTCAACCTCTTCCCTTCTGCCTGATTCTTCACGCTTTTGACGCCACAGCTGATACGTCAAGCGCTGATACGTCCAGGTCTTTTCTACTCCTTCTGTGACATGTGGGTCCTTGTGTGTTTTTTCCCCGCGGAACTACAAGTCAAAAAAAGCCTATGTGGCACAGTATGTGCCCATCTTGATGGATGGTCGATGTATAACGCAACGGAGATCACTACTCTCCACATATGAGCTCATCTGACTCTTCGATATCCGACAACTGACCGACTCATCCTCCGTGTGCCTGAAAGCGACTACGCACTGCTATGATAGGCTGGACGGGTGCTGAGGAGAGTGCAGCTCCTGGCAGCTCCACGCTTATAAACTTAGAGCTTGTCTTACCAACCCACTCGAGACGGTTAATCGGAGAACTCGTTAATGGGAGTAGCATTTCCCGAAAGAGGGTAGACCTAGTCAGACATGGTGAGCAAATGGGTTGATTGCGCGTACATATGTACATCTCCAGAATGGATTTTCAGTTGATCACTTGCAAACTGAATTGAATCAATCGGATCGACGTGGCTTATCTGCTGTTCACCTCTTCTGAACTATAAGATACCGGCTACGATGCGCACCACGAGGAAATAGTCTTGGTGCTCAGGGTTTGATGTATGTAGACGAGGAGATCTTACTTCTATCTTGCCAATACGGGGCTGGTTGCACGAGTTGAAGAGGTCTCCCACATGTATGTACAGTAGATGATGTGCGTACATACCCAAGCGCCGATCCTACGGTGAGCCATCACAATGCCGCCAATACCGTGCCGGCGGCCGGTGACGCGAGCACCATTAGCCATACTGCTACCTCTTTTCTCCATGAACTCTCTATTTTCCAACAACATATCTCGTATTCCAAGAATTTCTCAATCTCAGCTTTTTCTGCGATATTATGCGACGAGACCCAAATCTATACATGCGAGAGGAGCCGTAAACACGAAGCTCGTTGGAGTTTCGAAATCCCTTTCTTATATCCTTCGACATGGGGGCCATTCAGAAGGACTTCAATTTCGCGATAATGGGTTCGTCCGTGTAAGAGAACTGGTGGGTGAGCTACTTACTCGTATCCTCTGTCATTGGCTGACGCGTGAGGGTAGCTGCGCCATCCTCTACTTAGCGATGTCGACTTTCTGACTTTAGAAACTATCGTCAAGAGAGACGCCAAGAGACGTTTCACGCTCGCGTATGAAGGTCATGGATTAGAAGAGCCGGACGTCTGGTGGATTCGAGCTAATCAAGGACATTCTATGCCGGTAAGTTGTATCTTGATAACATAGCCAACATGTACTAAGAAGTTTCGTTTAGGTAGCACAATTAGAGCTAAGGCGTATATTTTCGGCTAGTGAGATACCAATGGCTGTTCATGGAACGACAGAAGAAGCTTGGAAGTCGATATGTATGTGGTCTATGTCGAACCTCTGAATAGGATATGCCATGCTCAGTCAATTCCAGCGACTAAAGGACTCTCGAGGATGCGCAGAAATCATATCCATATGGCACAAGGTTTAGCTGACGAAGGCGTCGTAAGTGGTGAGCCAGAAACTTATCGGAACTTTGATGTTAACTGAGAGACCCAATCAAGGACTACGACGTTCATCTAGAATATTAATCTACGTCGATGTCGAGAAGGCCCTTACTGCTGGAATCAAGTTCTATCTCTCTTCTAACGACGTCGTTCTTACTTCCGGAGACGAGAACGGCTTTCTTGTGAAAGAGTTCTTCAAGAAAGTGGAGAGGGTTAAAAGGCACTTGATACCTGTACTGGGCTGGGAGGGCACAGAAGTGATAGAAGATGATGATGTTTTCAATGTAAAGGTTCCCGACATGGACAGAGATCCCGATGCTGAACGGAGCTCGGATACGCCTGAGGACGACGTTCCTACGCGCCCCCGGAAAGTCCAGGACGAAATAACGTTGGTTTGACTTCTGATTGTCTGGTACGAGGTGACTTTCGGAAGGATGAATCCACCCCGAGCATTCGATCAGTACTCACAGTCCTCATTTCTTGCAGAAGTCGTCCGGAGTGTCTGCGAACATAACTGCATGCTAGCTCGGGCTGCACGTTTGAGGCATAACAACTATAGACGGGCCGCGATGACGCACCCCGAAGTCGGAAAGATGTGGGTATGGTACCAGGTGCAGTAACCAAGCCAGACTACTTAGTAGAATGAGCGGGGAAATACATTGTATACAAATAGTTGAACGTCAGATATCTAGGAATAACATCACGTCTCTTTCGAAGAAGACTTTTCTGCACTCGAGTTCGAGCTTGATTTACCGCTCCACCCGAGATATCTCCACCAGCTACTCCCAGATGCGCTCCCACCTGACGAACTCGAGGTAGCTGATGGGGTAGAAGATGATGGGGTTCCTGGCGAGCTTGAGCCCGACTTGGTCGAAGACAAGGCAGCTTTCAACCGTTCATCTTCCTGATGTGCCACCTCAGCTGCCAGAATCCTTCGTGTTAGATCAGCCCTTTCATCTTCCATCTTCTGCTCTATTAATTTCTGATTCCTTTGCTCCATGATCCTCTGATTCTCTTCTAAATTTGCCTGGCCGTATTTGTATAGACCACCGAGGACGGCGAATATTGTGAGCGCTTGAACGGCTACTCGAGCACGAAGCCAGTGTTGAAACTTCACCGAGTTTCCTTGCCGTAGTCTGACTGAGGCCATAATGAGCGTACCGGTTGTGACGAGGGCACCTGAAGGTTTCTATTAGCGGGATGATTGAGGTTTGTTTCCTCCTTGCACTTTCGATGTGCCAGGAAACCAGGAAATTTAACTCACCGAGAGGCACCCAGGGATTCTCTTTGATTTTCCGTGTAGCTTTCTCCTGGTATGTCTCACTCCATCGTCGAGAATGAGCAGCAATGTCAGGCAATGGAGGAAGATCGTTATTCGTGTCGTTAGAAGAGCTCATAGTGTGAATCAATAGCGCTGAGACGCAGGACGTACTAGTAATGGCCCAAGTAAATGGCCAGAGACGGAAGCCTGCTGGAGTACGCTGGAGTAGAAGTTTTCCCACGAGTGATTCCACTTACACTTTCGGTCTGCTGGCAGACTCAACTGGGTTTCTCAAGCTCTTGTGAGTATTCAGTCAAGTACACTGAAGGCTTAGAAACCCAGTGCGATCATGAGGATAAGATCACGCCTACGTGAGTTGTAAGTCGCTCTTCTATGAAATTAGACTGGGCTCATACACTAATCATCAGGTCGTCTGCTTCGTTGCCCAGTATGGGTCTATGTCGCTGCCCTTTTCATATTCAGTATCTGCTCCTACGTGCGTGGGCGTTCCGGAAGTCACTTCTTCTATCTCCCAAGCTCATAACGTATCGCAGTATTTCTGGCCTTACGAGACGGGAGAAAGCCCTGTAATTTCATCCGACGGTTCAATAGACCTCGAAGACTCTGGGCACAACTTCAAACCAGCAAAGCCAGAAACTCTGACTGCGGATATTCCCAAGCGCGACGCTGTCGTAGCTGCGTTCAAGGTAATATACACATCCGTAGCACAAAGAATATGCTGATTCCGGTGTTTTTTTCAAGCATGCTTGGGCTGCTTATGGTAGGTATTATTTGCCCGTTACTATGCACATTTTTTTTGAGCTCACGGTATGACAGAGCGGGATGCGATGGGGTATGATGAATACCACCCCATCAGCAAAAGAGGAGAAAACCTCTCTCGTTCAGGTGGTATCGGCTACACAGTTGCCGATGCTATTGACACCATCTATCTCATGGGCCTCAAATCGGAGTATCAGCGAGCACGGGACTGGATAGAGAAGAAGCTCGACTTTGATCAAGAAGGCACGTTCAGTACGTTCGAGGTATGTGCGCTCAGCGTAAGGTCGACAATGCCAACTTACTCACCATGAATCGGATGACAGACTACAATTCGAGTACTGGGTGGACTTCTCAGCACATATTATCTTACTTCTGATGAACTCTACCTCACTCGCGCGGTCGACTTGGGCGACCGCCTGATGACG